>JAAVUK010000322.1:0-114721 GCA_014899095.1 Fusarium buxicola
ATCCTGCCACGTCGAACCCTCCGCCCGCAATCCCCCGAGCCCCCGTTCCCCAGCCGCGTGCGCCCGTGCCCGCGCCAGCCCCAGTTGCGCCGGCGCAGAGCACGGGTGGCTTTACGACGGATTCCCGAGATATCAATCAGGCGCAGAAACATGCCAAGTGGGCGATATCGGCGTTAAACTTTGAGGATGTTCCAACTGCGGTCAAGGAGCTGCGGAATGCCCTTGCTTTACTAGGGGCCCTGTGAGGTTTTATGCTAGCTAGGTTATTGCATATGATGGATTGCATATGGGGAATAGAACGAGCCGCACGATACCACGAGTTGGGACAGCATTGGGGGAGGGTCATGTGTCAGGGTTTCAAGAGTCGAACACTGTAGAACAGAGTTGAATGGGTGAAAGTGCTATCTAATTGCATAACCAATATGAGCCATGCTTGTACTCGTACCATGGTGAAATCATTGGAACTAACAAAACACTCGGCTGGCTCTCGTACAAGCTACGCTAAAGCCAGCAAACCGTGCGACTCGTATCCGGGATGGGGTAGACCTTCGGGATACCCTGCTGCCGTGGGCACAATGTCATTGTCGCCATCCATTGAGTCGGTCCATCCTCTTTCAGGGCCCCATTCGATAGCATAGCCGGACTGTGTCACGACATCCATGAGACCCTGCATCATGTCGCCCGACTTTTTGACGCTGGTCCATCCATCAAATTCGACGACTTCAACTGATGGCAGTGTCTCCAAGACGTCGGTGAGAAGGTTCCTACTGAAACCCTCGTAGAAGCCTTCCGAGCGACGGAATCCTGTAAATACGTTGTCGCTCGGGTCGCACTCGACAAAGACTTTGAGCCGCTCCACGTCAGCGCAATCCGAGAGTCCAAGTGCCGGATTGACGACCCATCCTCGGGGCGGCGCATTCCACCCGGGGCCGAGGCGCAATTCGAGTGATGTGACGCATCGGCGCTGATGCGGCTTCAGCCTTGCTAAAAGAGGCTTCTTGCTCTTGAAATAGCGGCCGGGATAGGTGGGGAAGAGGCGAAAGGTGCGTGTGCTATAGAAGGCGAAGGTGGCCTCGTCATGAACCTGTTTACAAACTCGCATGAGACCGAGTTTCTTATGTACGCGCTTGTAGTTGTGCGGACCAAGATCGAGGGTGGTGTCGATGTCGTCGAAGAAATAGGTGTATATTTGGATGCGGACTTCGGCGGGCAGAGACAGGAAGGGTAAAGGTGTCGAGGGTACGCGACGCTTCGGCCTCAAAGGGATGAGAGGAGTGTCGAGAGTGAGGTCGGCGAGGGAGAGCTTGTTAACGTCCTCTTCCGTGACAGTCTGAGTGGACGCCGCAGGATTCGCAGATGCGGCAGTTGCCCGGCTAGATGAAGGCATCACGATGCGCAACGTACCCGCCGGGCGAGAACCCGAGCTCTTGCTCGGTCGTCGAGGCATGTTGGGTGTTGAGTGTAGACGTAAAGGCGTTTCAACTCAAGGTGGCGAATAGGAGAACTCGGTCTATAAAAGGGCGAGGAGGCGTGTATCAAATCCCTGTGCAATGAGTGCGATCATAGATTAAGGAGCTGGTCGCCAGGGTCGTTGCAGTCGGTCTCGAGGAACGAGGCTTGTCACAGAGAATGGTGCCATGGCGTAGTTGGAATCAACGACTAGGATACCACCCTCTAGAAGGTAGCACACGCGGCGACCATAGTGTTTTCGGGTACTCGGGATAGATGGTCGGGGAGAATTGGCTCGTGGCGAATTATGAAAAAGTCGTCTTTCTACTGTACAGTACGTTAGACCGGTGAAGAAGTCAATTCTTCAGGCCGGCCAGTCAAATCGAAGAATAGATCGCAAGGCACGTGAGGGGAATAATAAGGCGAGGGTTCGGTCGCTTTCAACGTCGGAAGATGGACGCCAGGAACTTGGGGGAAGTGAGCAGGGGCTTTGACTGGATGACATGAGCATCATGGAGGGGGGCGGGGGTTAGCTTCATGATGGAGCCGTGACCGATATTACTAAGGCCTACTACTAAGGCTGAAGGACTCGAAACATGACGCCATCGGCCAATTTGAAAGTCCGTGGCACGGCTAATTGTCGGTAGTTTCCACAAGCTCCACTTGCTACGGTCCCATCCGATTTTTTTTCCATAGCCGACGGCGCGATGCGATGGTGGAGCATCAGACCAACTTCGTCAAGCTACGCCATTGAAGCTGAGACGATTCACCATCGACTCCCGCTCCAGCAGCCGCCCCAATCCTCGCGGTATCATCTCCCTCTGTCGTCATGCTCTCCAGAGTAGCCCAGGCCTCGCGCTTGGGCTTGATGGCAGCTCGTCTGTCACGGCCCATCGCATCTCCTGCCCTCCGAGCTCGTCCCGCAGCAGCTCCCGTCGTTGTGTCGCCATGGCTTCGAGCATACTCCAAGGACAAGGGCCCTTCAGACCAATCGCCCTCCAGTGAGACGAACCAGAAGCCTTCGCAACCTCGAAGCGATGCCGACGCCGCCGCGAATGAGAATGTCACCAAATCATCCGATCAGTCACCTGAGGCCCCCAAAGAGGGCGAGCAAATACCCTTCCACAAGCTTCCTGATCTGACCCGGGGCATTCCTTCCACGCTGTTTGAGGAGATGGAGGGCGATAAGAAGAAGCAGTCTCAGTCCCTGCAGGAATTCGAAGAGCCTGAATCGGGCGACCGTGGTGGACGTGATCGAGCAGAGTATGTTTCGACAACCGACCGCAACCGTAAGTGGTGGACGAGGTTCATGCTCGTTGCGGGCGCTGCTGGTGGTACCCTTGGCATATTGTATATGGGCCGTAACTGGGAGGACACGATCGAGGCCGACCGTCACTCCAATATTCCCAATGGTCCCGGGCTTGGCCTCTGGTGGGCGCGTGCCAAGTCCCGAATGACCGAGTCTGTCACCTACTACCAGGAACCTTCATTCGAGAAGCTTCTGCCCGATCCTGATCCCACCTTCGAGCGCCCTTACACCCTCTGCTTGAGCTTGGACGACCTCCTTATCCACAGCGAGTGGACGCGCGAGCACGGTTGGAGAATCGCCAAGCGACCCGGCATGGACTACTTTATCCGATATCTGAGCCAGTACTATGAGCTGGTTCTCTTTACCACCGTCCCTTTTGCAATTGGCGAGCCTGTTATAAGGAAAATGGACCCCTTCCGCTTTATCCTGTGGCCTCTGTACAGGGAGGCTACCAAATTCGAGGAGGGCGAGATCGTAAAGGTAAGCTTCCCTTGTCAACGTTGATTGTGCCTTTGCTGATCTGCCCAGGATCTGTCCTACCTCAACCGTGACCTCTCCAAGGTTATCATCATCGATACCAAGGCCAAGCACGTCCGTAACCAGCCCGAGAACGCCATTGTCCTCGAGCCCTGGAAGGGCGAGCCCGGTAACACGGAGCTTGTTGGTCTCATTCCATTCCTTGAATACATCCACACCATGCAGTACTCCGACGTCCGCAAGGTCCTCAAGTCTTTTGATGGCAAGCACATCCCCACCGAGTTCGCTCGTCGCGAGGCCATCGCCCGCAAGGAGTTCCACGCCAAGCAACAAGCTGCCAAGCACAAACACGGCTCTGGCGTCGGCGCCCTGGGCAGCATGCTCGGCCTGAACCCCAGCAACATGAGCATGATGACGTCGCCCGATGGTGAGCTGAACCCCAGCGAGGCTTTTGCGCAGGGCAAGATGTTGCAGGACATTGCTCGCGAGCGCGGCCAGAGGAACTACCAGGAGCTTGAGAAGCAGATCCGGGAGAACGGCGAGAAGTGGCTCAAGGAGGAGGCCGAGATGATGGAGAAGGCTCAGAAGGAAGCCATGAACAGCATGATGGGCTCCTTCTCAGGCATGTTCGGCGGCAGCAGCGGCAGTGCCCCTGAGAAGAAGGACTAAAGGGGCCATCAGCGAGGTGCAAACACATCTCCACTAATTAATGTCTTGTAATTGTTCTGTTACGGCGGACTTTGGGGAATGAAGTCGGCCAAGTCACATCAGCTTCAGATTGGGAGAGGCGACCTTATAGAGAAAACTGCATTTGGGATGGGAGGTCTTTGGGGTATGGGCAGGGATGGAGCCTTGACTTGTAAAACATGTCGGAGCAAGACGTTTTGTATATTATGTGTACGTACGGAGATGTTGTATAACAGTCCAAATCAAATCAAAACTTGACGATGGTGTTGACACGTCGACACGTCTCCTTTGTCCATGGCTTGGGTGCTTTGCTCTGGATGTTGGTGACTTGTTTAGGTTGTCATGCCGTTGAGTTGACTTTATCACACCCATTCCACTTCCCTAACCGGTCAGGGGAGGTGAGTGACAGGATGTCGTCCGGCAAGTCGCGAAGGAGGACGTCGGTTTCCATTTTCCTCTGGATTCGCTTCTTTCGTGCCAAGCGTGCGATCCGGAAGTCCGGCGTGTTGGTGTTGCTGGTGGTGTGCAGTTCGGCAGCGTTGGCCTTCCAGAACTTCTTCTCCTCTTCGTTCATCTTGTGTCTCCAATTCTTCCTTCGCCGAAGTGCTTACTACGCGTCTACATCGCGTCATAAGGCTTCTAAGAAGTCACGAAAATCCCAGTCCGCGTCGGGGAAGCCTCTGATTCCAATCGATCCCGCTCTCGAAGAACCTCAGAGCCATCGCCAAGTGCCAGGTTCAGCTAGTAGGTAGAGCGCCCAGCAGCAGGATGATACTGGTATGCTTTCGCAATAGGGCTTTTGCTCCCTACATATTCTGACTTCGTGTCTAGGTGGCTGTACTCCCGGTAATTGGATGGATCGACTGCCGGGGGAGACCATAGAGGCGTATCATAGCCGCGTCGAGGTTTGTCTACTCTGTTCTTGCTATGGCCACTAATGGGATGCAAGACTGACCCTTCGCAAGACCACCGTAGTAGAGAAGGATAATCCGCTGGTGTGGAACATCTCTTGCACGCATGTCGTTCTCAACAATAAGGCAAGAGGGACACATGGGCGGAGCTGGAACTGGAATTCCTTCGATCACGGCGAATTTGCGCCGGGGGTGGAAGAGCTGGAAGAGCCGTGTCCTGCGGACCATTCTTCGGAGCCCCAGCAAAGGCTTTCTCAGTGTCGCAGTAAGAGCTCTAGCCCTTCGAATCACCGCGGCATCGGGACCAGGTAAACTTCGAGAACGGACTACGCAACGCATTTTGAGTAAAGACGCGAGTGTTAGATCGAGGTAGAGTAGAGACGTAGATAGAACGCGCTAGTGATTCGAGGCAGTAAGCTGCGTCCGGGAAGTTTGCGGTGTTAAGTGAGGTAACAAAGAACTGGAAAATGTTTTGAACGAGTGAGTTGTCGAGTAAAGTGATGAATGGTGTGATGGTGTATAGGTAAGTAAGCGGGAGCTGGTTTGCTTTACTGACTTATGGGTGAAGGGATAAGGAGAAAAAAGAAAAAGAACCCTGGATGGCCATTCAGCTCCTTATGTAACTGGACTACTGGACAACGAGGTTGGGTGGGAATTCTCAAAAGTAGGCTGTAACTGATTTGAAGATGGCCGTCGGTAAGAACATCGTTACGGAATCTTCCTATTGGCGAATAATTCAGCCCGAATCACCAGTGTCCAGCCTCCTGCCTGGGGGACGAGCGCGGTGGCGACGGTCTTTCCAGCCTCGCGCTTCAGAGTCGAGATGGTTGTCTCCCGATTGACTTGGACTTGGTGTGGACTCTAGCCTTACTTACGCATGAAAAAAGGGGGGAAGCGAAAGTTTCGGGTGGTTGGGATGAAGCATTTCGGAGCAAGGTTAGAATCATCTGCAGGTTTCAAAGCCTCTTTCGACTTACTTGCTGGTGGCCATATCGTGAAGTCTTCAGGCCTGCATAATCGAAGCCTCCGGGACAAAGAACTATCTCTGTTCGTGGAGAAGGTCGCAATCTGCTGGTTTGACAGATGTCGGTGATTACTTTCCCCCCCCTGGCCTTTCTCCGAAGAGATGCTTTCGTGCCTCTCGCCATGTCATGTGTGCACTTTGCATTAAGTTTGCAGCTCGCAGCGCAACGCATGGCTCGCAGTTGTGGGCGTGTAAAAGCGAAGGTTGATTGAGCTAACTGCTACCCGACGGTGCGGGCTACGTGATGAAGCAGATGGCACGTAACCTGCACCTGCTTTCTCGAGTTTTAGTACATGCAGCAAGACTCATTTCCAGCCATGATAGAGCTGTTACTTGGGAAGACGGACATGGATGGTAATTGCATTGCGAAGTGGTCAGACGAGGCACTGAGGACGTTCTGTGACTTTAGAGTTCCATGGCGCGCCGATGGCGATATAAAACAACTGAGCAATACAGTCTTTTCTAGTGTAAACTGCTTTCGTGGGGATAAAGTAAATGTGATCTCCTTAAACATAAGATATATGACACCATGCTAACAAACCACGCTCATATACAGAACCTGACGAGTTCTCGCGGACAGATCAGTACAGCTTTACGTTGCTCTCGAATAAGCAATCAAGATGCAATTGAGCTAAATGCCAAGCATCATAATAGCCTTTCTCCTTTCTCCAATGGGAAAGACTTTGCAGCTGTACTGCGTACCGTACAGCTTCTGGTTCTTGAGATTGACCTTTCTCCGACTACACGGCTCTCTAACATCTAGGCCACGACTCGAAAACTTTGAAACGTACTCGCCATCTTTGCGCCCCAATTTCAAGTATATAAGGAATCATGAACGCCCTTCAATGCCGTCTTCCTTCTTCACCATTCACATCACATCTCAAACACATCAATCCTCTTTCCAGTCAAACACACCGCCCAGAAGCACTTCAACACAAGCCACTCCATCTTTAGAATGTGTGGCTGCTTCGGTTCCGAGAACGATAAGAAAAGGTCGGCCAAGCCTCCTGCGGCAAGGCCCAAGGCCGTACCCAAGGGTAGGGGCTCCAACAACAGCAAGCCCCCTCCAAGGACGGCAAAGACGCCCAGCGCCAACTACAATCAAGCATGACGTTCCCAGGCTATCACCCGCAGCGACAGCCCGGCCCCGGGGTATGCCGCCAAGGTGGCCAATCGCCGCCGGAAGCAAAACTACACCCTCTGAGTGTGCTTTCAAGCAATAGGTACGGAGTCCTTATTGCTGTGTCGCGTACCTGACGGTATTGTTGGTTAAACAAGTTTCTCTTATGTCCAGGATGATGTATGTTGGTGGACACGGGCTCTAACGGGCGTGATCCCGTCTACTCCGATAGACTTAGGGTTGAGATTCAACCTTAGAATTAGGACGCCTTTGATCGACTCCTTGAACTCAATCTTACCAGTTCTTTTACCGTGAGGTATTGGATCAACTGAATTTGTTGGAACCTTGAACCATACAAATAAAGTCTTTTGAATGATTCACCACCCGCCGATTGAGCGCACCATTAGAGATCAAAATCGATCAAACGCGAAAACTTTATAGCTTCACGAGGTACAGTGGGCAATGCGCATGCCGTAGAGATGCCATACGTGTAGGCGAACGATGTGCTCAACCTCATGATCCAGCAGACGATAAGTTTTAGTCGCGGTCGTACCTGGATGTCTGGTGTTATAGGTGTTGGATGTATGTGGCTTGGAGGTGACAGCTGTTTCTATTAGCAGTAGAAGTTTTTGATTATTGTTTTACATGTCCACCCGTACTGAACCAATGTTGATACTGAGAGGTATGGGGGATAAAGCACGTTTGTATCGAGTCTTGAAGTACTTTATCCATATTTCAGGCCAAGTGGAAAGGCGGATAAATCTCCAAGGCACAGGTTTCACATTAGAACCTCGTCTGTGAAAAGGCCAAACAGTAACGCTGCCGTCTGCTCATACATTACCACGTTGTCATCTTCGAACAAGTCCAAGGTTGAGGACCCTCCCACTTCATTGCCACCTTCGGTGTTTAGCCTGGAGCTTTCCTCAACCTTCTTACAGATATCCACCAGTCTTTCACGTAGCTTGTTGAAAATAGGAGATAGAAATCTCGGTGGAGAGGACGCATGCCTTCGCTCATGGCCTACTCAATCTTGTGCGCTACTCTTCCTAGTATTGCAGTAAAGTCTAGTACGCCAGTGATAACACTAGGATCCCAAAAGTTGTTATCTGTAACCAGGATTCGTGAGAATACGAGAATGGAGTGGTCCATTTGGATCCAGTATGGGTACGGCATTGGCAGGATACCGGAGCTGGTTAAGGAGATAAAGCTGTCAAGGAGGACTTTGACAGCAGTGAGGCAGGAGGTCAGAACGTGAGAACATCGCATAGCATTGGGAGAACAGTTGGTTGCGTTGAGAGCCACGGATCCTGAGGCTTGATGGACGCGGTTATCCATAAGAGAATCTTCCGCTTCTTATGTTATAACTATTTCCCCCTTGTCTTATAAATAAAAATACTGGGTGTTTTCTTTAATCTAAGAGAATCTACTATAGCTGTTATTACTCCACTCTGAATTGAATCAGTACTACTGCTAACCCAGATACTTATTATTTTAGATATCAAGTCCCCGTATTCATCGAGTCCCTCGATATTAGCGAAAAGCGATAAGTATACGTACCATAAATATAGCTTTAGAAGCCTTCGCGAAGCCGCTAACTAGCCTATTAACGAGCTAGACGACTGAGTCTTTGCTAAGATGGCGCACTTCGGCTGCGATACCTTCCTCTTCGTGTGCAGCCGGGTACATGGGCGTAAAGGCACTTTTGATAACCTCGGCGTTGTTCAACAAGTACTGGACTCTACCACCAGGGTTCTCAGTCTGGTGCGGTTGCGGATGGCATACAACGGAGCCAGGCGTAGCCCGTAGATGGATCGATTGTAAGAAACTGTGTGTCTTGGCCGAGGTAAAAGTATGGCATGAGCACTCGAATGGCTACGTTGTCTACTTTTCTCTCGTCGATAGTCCCATCTCGGACAGCTTCAGTCAAGTTGCCGTCGAGGTATAACAGACGGGGTATGATAGCTGTAATTGGCTTATCGAGTGGTTCAGGCGTCGTTGTATCGAGACTGGCCTTGACAGAGGCAACACCAGCATGTGTTATAGACCATTAAGAAACATTATAGTCTAGAAATCACAGCTCACTCTTGAGAAGGCCATTCTGCGGCTTGGAACTTTTGCAGGCAGATGTCGGGTTGACGCGGTTGTAGCTGCACATGGCTGATGCTGCACTGGACCGCACCGTATTTGAAAAGGGCCATAGTTACAATTCGTGCATGGTCTGATTATTGACTTTGGATTGAAATGTTTGAACCTCTGTTCCATTGCCCGTGAACGAGTTGGATCTCTGGGTCTTCCGTGGGTGTTGGTCAGTGAGGCATTGAACAAGTTGCGAAGGAGGGCAGGTTTCGAGGGAATAGCACATGTAATGACAGAGGTTTGTGCACCAAGATTTTGACCATGCTAGCCTAGACCTTAAGAAGTACTTGTGCAGAAAGTGATGTAACCTTTCTAAATGCCATCCATCCCTTGGCCTGAACCTATCTGACCCTCGGTAGCCCATCACCCTTAAAGCTCTTCTTGGACGTCCGTATCCATATCTACATCCTCCGTCTTCCATCCCGGATGAGGCTGTTGATGCATAATATCCTGCGCTATGCTGTGCCAGAAGGCACAGGCGTCTTTCGAATTTTGGTCATCTCCAACCAGATTCCATCCATCCGACGAAGGCTTCATGACATGGGAAAAGAGTGGGCCAGATCCATTAACGACGGGCCATCCAGGATTTCCAGTACCATTAGTATTGCCATAACGTGCGAACGACGAAAAGTATTGCAAATAGGTCGGTATGATCTTCGAGCGCAGCTGTAGTGCCCATTTGTTTGCCGCTGCGAAAGGGTATTTGAACGCTATCCGAAACATAGTCGCGATCTGCCCCAGCGTATCTGTATTGGCGAACAGCGGGACCAGATCAGTTGCGTGATAGGCCAGATCATCATTGGGAAAGCCGTAGTTCATCGCGTAAGCCTGCTGCGGATACGAGTCGAGGAGATCTCTTGTATTACATGTGAAGGATGCGTCCCGAATGACGTGGCGTAGGCAGTTATTGTAGTCTCTCTTGTAATCCTTCACACAGTTATACCGGTTCGCAATCTTCCCTCTCAAGGGAGCCAAACTCTCCCCTGGAAGGAACTTGGTCAAGAACCCGTAGAAGGTAGTGTTATCGGTGACACTGGTTGGGGTAAAACGCTGAGCATCGTTTGCACAGTGAGAGACGATGGCGGATTTGATGCCTGGCCAAAAGTTTCCTGTGTCAAGATGTTAACGCCACTGTCAAGACGGTAGGTCAGTTGTTATAACGTATACAGTACCTTGAGAGAAGGCCAGAGTAGGGATCGTCTTGATCCAGGCATTGTCCACTGCTGGCCCGATGGGGAAAAGCCCAGTCTGCTTGACGCTGTTGAAAAGTTTCACATTCGCCAAAGCCAAGGTTTCTAGTGTGAGTGACGGGTTCCTGATGCATTTGATATCGTGTGGGGCATAGCAGCCAAGAGAATTTGAGAAATTCTAGTAGACTTGATCCAGCTGGCCGCCGACAGAGTTGTCCCACGCCCATTCGAAGGCCGGGCTTTGTGTAACAAATCGGGTGAACAGCGGATTCTTCCCTCCATTCTCCCGGATGAGGTGGTGGAGAATAGAACCACCGCCGGCTGACTCTCCCCAAGCACTGACAGTGTTGTTATCTCCGTGGACCTTGCCAATGTACTTCTGCACCCATCGGAGTAAGAGATTCTGGTCATACAGCCCGGCATTGGGCAGGCCGTTGGTCTGCATGAAGGCGCCAGCCAACCAGCCAAAAGCTCCGAGCCGATAGTTTCCCGCCACGAAGATGGTTTTGTAATCAGAGGCCTTGATAAGGGACCTCCCGTTGTAGAGGGGCCCGGTACTCATCCTCTTTGTACCGAACGCATATGCCCCTCCGTAGAACCAGACGGTTACGGGCAGTGGCTGGGAACCTGGGTCGGCAAACACCGACCGCGGCACATAGACGTCAAGGAAGAGACAGTCTTCAGTTCCACTCCAGGGAGGCGCCGTATTAGTATGCGACTTGTCTGGGTCAAGGTCCTGGTTAGGGTCGCCAAGGGGACTTCTACCGCCGGGTGCAGTGCTCAGTAGGCTCGGGTTGATTTGCAGACAATCAGTAACTTTGGGGGGTACTTGGATGCTGCTGTTTCGCTCCTGTGGGAAATCGGATGCGCCGAAACGTACCGGCTGGGCCCCAAAGCGGACATTCTCAAATAGGTAGATCTTTCACTTGTTAGCTGAGCCCATACCCGAATTCGATACGCATCGCACCTTATCGTCCGCTGGAAGGATGGTAGCCGGGTACGATCCCCAGGGAAGATCTAGAGTAGGGAGGGGTGCCGCTCCATGAGCGTTGGGGAGGAGGCTCAAAGAGCCGAGTAGGAAAGTCTTCAAATTCATAGTCGTGAGCTTTTTTGGCATGATGCAGTGAGTATCTGCCTATGCGTCTGTTACCCTACTCATATCCTTAAGCTCATCTTATAGATCGAGCATGCGTACTTATGTCAACATTCAGCTCTCCAAAAACAGCTATCACATTCCGCTAGTACGTGATAAGTTGCCACACTCCGTAATATTGGCAGCTGAACCGAAACATTGTTTGACCAGATCGGGTGCGACATAACAATCGGAGTTAAATCGCGGGGAAGGTACTTCAATGTGATGGCTTTTTGGAATGTTTATAGAGCTCAAGTTGGTTAAACCGAATTCCACAGAGATGGATGCCTCCTCGCTGTCAAGCACGGTATTAGTTTCATGGCCAAGAATTAATGATTCGTTTGAAAACTGAAGTGTGAAAGTTGGGATGCATTAGTTAGGATCAAAATAGTCTTGCTCACAACAGACCACTCGACCAGACTCCCTCAATATCTGCCGGGGTCCGAAAGTAGGCACAGGATGAGCTCGGGTAGGCTCAAGTTAAAGGCGTCGAGATTTGTGGCCTAGTATGCATATTATATCACCATACTTACCCTGTTGTGGAAGTCCTCGACATAACAAGGTGCCGAGCTTCTGTACCTCGTTTTCTAAATGGGAGACTGCCATCAGCATTGTGCTGGATATATTTATTCCGTTCTCGTCAAAATCTTGGTACAAGGTCGTGCTGACGGTGTTGGTGACTTGATGTATGCGGACCAGCTGGATGATGTAGTTGTCTGACGGGAATTGCATCACTCTTTCAAGTATCGAACAGCTCCTTGTCAAGCCCAAGCTCCGTCACTCACGACATGGCTGTATGTATGAGATTACTTAGTTGAGAACCAAGTACCATATGACTTTGATGCCTATTTTATCTAAGCTTAGTAGGTTCTAGAGCATCAAAAGAGAAGAATAGGAAACGCACCAGGCCAGGAGAAGCTGTAGACTCTTTTCGCTTTGTACCCAAATCCTGCGGCTGACCTCCTCACGCCACCGTTGAGCAAGTTCCTGCTGGACTTTAATATCGCTCTGACACGCAACTACCATGATGGCCATGTACAACACTAGTCTCTTTCTTGATAGCTTTTCGGGACTCTCGTCCAAGGTTATCCACACAAACGGAAACAGGGGCACCATTTCTCGACGATAAAGCTCCAGCATCTGATAGGCTGTCAAGTGTGCTTCGGTTGGTAGTGGTTGCATGAACACGGATATGAGAGGAGAATCTGACGCTGGTGGTATTGTAGGGGTTGAAGTTGTAGCTGGTGAACTGTCGGTGGCGTTTCCTTTGGCTGTGGGCAACGGAGACGAGGTTGATAACAAATGAGCAACCGAGTCAAACTTGGACTCTAGCCTCAGAAGATCCTAGTCATGGCCAGCTAGGGCGATACGTGGCGAGCTGGACTCCTGCTGAATATGGTACGGACTCTCTTCCATATTTCGAAGCGCCCCTTCGACGATCACTGCCGCGCGGTTGGGTATGGCATCCTTGACAGTCTGATATTTGTTTACAAGGTATGCCATTGAAATCCTGCAAAGCTTGCGGTCCAGTGTAATACAGTAGCATGCTCTAGAGTCCCGCCCGACCCTCTCTTACGCCTTACGCGCCCGCTCCTTTTTCGCCCCGTCAAGAAACTCAGCATGGTCCAAGCTATGAGTAGTACCCGATTCCAAGATGACCTCACGCGCCCACGGTCCTCGCGGGGTGTAGACGGCCTTGAAAGGCTTGGGCACAGTCACGAAGCCCTCAGTGCAGTCCATATCATCCACCTTGTGCTTCTGGCCAGTGGACTCATCAATGCCGGCATCGACGTTGAAGGACCAGAGCATACGGGCCATCTGAATGAACAACTGGTTACGCGCAATGAAACGGCCTGTGCAGATTCTGCGACCAAAGCCGAAACCAGTTTGGGGCAAGTCCTTGAGAGCTGTCGTGTTGAAACCACCCGCGTCGATTGACGGCTCCTTGGCTTCGGCGTCGTCGGCGAGCCATCGCTCGGGCAGGAATTGATCGGCATTCTCTCCAAAGACGGATTCATCGCGGGTGATGGCAAAGGCATTTCCGAGCACGATTGAGTTCGCAGGGATGTAGTAGCCCATGTAAGTGTCCTCATTCTTGGTGAAATGGGGCACTCCGCCAACGACGACGGGACGCCAGCGCAGGACTTCGCTAGCTATTAAAGAGGTTAGCAAGTGTTTCGTACTAAACCAGACCAGTTCACGGATAGAAATAGAACCCTACCAATGGCATCTATGTAGGCCAGTTTCGGACGATCCTCAAAAGTCGGCATTCGATCCCGTCCAACCACCTCATCAAGAAGTGCTTGCGCCTTGCCTACCCATCGCTCGCCACAGGTGATCCAGGCAACAATGAACCAGTCTAGCGCAACCGTCGAGGTATCTAAGCCGGCGTCGGCGAGAATTCCAAGGTCGAACGCGAGCTCCTCTTCAGGCATGCCCTTGGCCTCTTTTGAAGCCTCCATGTACTTGCTAAAGTTCCAGCCAGGGTTGCCGAGGCCTTTCCTGAGGTTACCAACGTGAAGCTGTTTTTCAAGCTCGTATAGCTTCTCAGCTTCCCTTTTCCAGGGCGCAAGGAATTTGGGTAGGTAGTTGAGTGATGGGAACGAATCGACAATGTACGCGCCAACCTGGCCAGTCCTGGCGAACTCGGCCTGCACCTTGTTGGCATCCACAAGTTCCTTCTCATAACCTGTTTTGATGCGATAGCCGTAGTTCATACAGTAGATGAAGCTGGCCATAGCGCGCTCATGGTGGTGATGGAAGTCGACACCCTTCTCACCAAACTTCTCAGACTCGCTCAGCACGTCAAAGAGAAGCTGCCGCGCCTCAATATCCTGGAGAGGACGGTAAGTGCTCGCAGACCGGAGATTAAGAAGAGGCGCTCCCATGCGCTGATGAAGCTTGTACTGCTCATCGTAAGGACGAAGAAGCATGTGCATGCTCTTGGTGACAAGCTCGCCCGCCATGACCATGCGCGGTCGGTGCGAGTACTGGCCGCTTCGCCGGTTGAGAAGATCATGGGCGGCCTGGTGCGTAGAGAGGATGATCAACGGCTGGCCACCCATGCTGAGGTGCATGATTGGGCCATATTCCTTGCTCCAGTGGTACAGATGAAGCCATTGGAGGCTCTTCGGAAGCTGATGGATGTTTCCAATCACCGGCGCTGGCTTAGGTCCCGGTGGAAGAGGACCCTTTGAGCGTCCGTGGGCATAGCTGTATAGAAGCCATACAACAAAGGCAGCGGCGAGGCCAAGGCCTAGAGTACGGATGTCTTGTAGCATATCGCGGCAAAGAAGAGACCGAATTATATCAACAAGTAAAGAATGCCCAGTGAAACACCCTTTCCCAAGGGAAATATTTGGGGGCTCAAACCCTCTTCTACCTGTGCTGTCGGGCATCCCATTGCATGCAGCAGGGACTACACGCGTACTGTAGTCCGAACCTGACAGGGATCTAAGCCAATTGTGGTCACATATCTCATTGATATACTCTGGGCATCGTGATACAGCAACAGATTTCCACCAAACACGTGGTGCGATCTGCTTGAGTTCTAGCAGTGGGGGCGTTACGGACTTGTAGTCTTTTTGCGTTGCAAATAAGGAGATCCTCCCAGGTTGACGGGCCCCTAAGTCCATGTCCCGGAAGTTGACCAATTGCGAAATACTCCGTAATCGCTTATGAGGCAAGCGAGTGCGATTTATTCTTTGGGATCGCCCGGCATTTTCTTCAACTGACAAGCCTGGCACCTGGCGTCCGTCCGACGTTTCATCGTTCCTAGGGTGGTGGAGAGGATGGGCCTGGGAATATCTTCGGGTATCCGTGTGGGAAGCATCGAAGTAATACTTCCCTGCAATGCCTGGGATGGCTCTTGGAAGAAAAACGAGTTAGCTCTACCCTTTCTACATCTGGAGTCAACGTCTCTGTACAAGTGTTCGAGTAGCAAACCACGAGTAAGCCAGCTTGGTCGTCGCTGTTGGTTCCCTGCCCAATAACGGTTTGTGTGATATGACGCTTGCTTTTTAGATACTATATCTATCAATGCTGCGCCAGAATAGTAGTAGTTTAGCATCAGAGTCCCAGTCAACATTTGAGTTCCGTCGATAAGCGGCGCCTGGTGAAGGAGATTTCAGGAGGATTCAGGATTCCCCTAACAGCCCATTAGTTTACCAGGGCATAGGTTAAGGAGCGACCATTGGCCCTGCCGTAGCGGTTCCACTCTGCGGATACAAGTGATACAGGTACATGGGTTAGAAATGTCCAGCTGTGGCTCCCCTATCTATACTTGTAACCACTATTAATTACTCAAATGCTGAATGAGTGTGGTCGGGCATCGGGTCCTTGGCGAAAATTTGCATACCAAAAAAGGTCCCAAGACCTATACGTTCACCTATCTTCTAGTTACAGGAGGGACAAGTTATAAACATTGCGTCCGAAAAAGACATTGTCAACGTGGGAGGCAAAGAAAAGAGTTCATCGCAAAGGCGTTGCGTTCAACTAACTGATACAATTGTCCCGGTTGAGGTAGTTCAGTCAATTTCCGTCGTCCTATCTCTATTTCAATGGCTGTCTTCAGCAAGGCACCAACTGGTTTCGACTTGAATCGCGGCATGCGAAGGTTGAAGCCCAGATCTTTCTATATCAAAATCAAGAGCAAGAAGAGTGACTGGAGGATGAGGTAGAGAATTGGTCCTCCGTAGACAGTTGATGGCGGGTTTCCTTCTGATTTTGAATCGCCGAGAATGGCCAACTTGGCGCATCGTTAGACTTCTTATATAGACAAACATCTGCAAGCAATAAGCTTGAATTTTAACATTGATGACGCATTTTTGGATCTCCAAGATTAGCTTACAAGGCTCATTCGCATGCCTTTGAAGCATATTGTGGTCGATCCTATAATCAACGGGTCGAGCGGGATTCCGTGTCCGGGATATCCAGCCCATCATAAGCGGTTGCTACAGTTGTGATCCCTGTCCGTCAAGACTCCTTTTTCGAGCCCGGTTCGACCCTGATCATCCTGTTTATCGATGGATTGTCTGGTTCGTCAGCGACCGGACCTCAAACGCGAACGAGATCCCGGGACGGGGGATTTCGATCAGGGTGGCAGTGCTTAATTCAAGACGCGGCATCCGTATTTCTGACTTGTCTACGAGAAAAGGCGTGCAGTGGTGTCTTCTCCATGGCAAAGCTCGATCGATGACTTTCAATTCGGGGGAGACGATCTGAATTGAGAAATGGCTTGCCTCCTGTCGACATGCCATAGCACGTGCTACTGCTCTTCTGGTGCTCAGCGTGCTTCGCATCGTTTCTCTTTCTCTTTCTCTTTCTCTTTACTTTACTTCAAGTATGTTTTCAGATGGTAAGATTATACCATCCCAAATCGTTATCACAAATACGCCAAGAAGCAGAAGGATCAGCTCCAGTCACTAGCAAGATGAGCGCGCTAGCCACTTGTAGTCCAGGGAAAAGGGGATCGATATGTCTTGTTAGCTTATGAATGGTCCGATTTCAAATCACCATTCACCGCACATCATCTTCCAGCAACATCGCTACATAAGTCTGCTCGCAGACTGGTAACTAACATGAACCTTAAACCTCGCTAATCAAGAAGCGCAGAGCACATACAAATTTGAAACCCGCCATGGAAAAGCACAAGAAACAGCTCAGAGACATCGCTGCGTCCAACAGTGGCCTGGCCGATCAGGTCAATCAGCTTGCTACGTCAATCAACGTGCAACAGGAGGAACAGGAACTGCCAAGAGCCGCAATCAAGGAGCTTTTGCTGGAGATATATAAGCTCATGGTTCTATTGGGTAAACTCCGCGGTCATCCTCGCACCCCCAACAAGATCACTTTTGAAGCATATCGGAGCTTTTTTGAACCCATCCGGACGCTTTCCAAATTACCCTCGGGGGATTTTCTCGCCCCTCGCATGTTTCTCTACCTCGCTAGCGTCATCTGTCGTGAGACTGCACTCGACAAGAGGTTCCGCAAGAGCAACGGTCGAGCGGCCAGTGCTGTTCTCTACGAGTTCTGCATTGATCTGGACGACGCCTTGCTTGAACCTCTACGGAGTATTTGGACAGCCAGTGGAAAATGCGACGAGTTTAACTGAGTCTTAACAGAGTATCCCGTTCAGCTTTGGGCGAGGGAGGATTCCCCAGACAGAGATGAACGCCAATCCAATGCTGCCAAGCTTGCTCAGGCCCTCTCACCTGCAGAGCTCACAGACATGGGCGGAATTGAGGGACGACGCTTCCTCTACACAGAACCAAGCGACGAACCCGAATGGAAACCCTTCGCGGGACCTACCCTAAGATGGGATCTTGGTGATGAGGACACCGGGAAACTGCTCTGGCAACAGGTTGGATCCCATGGCCCGATTCGTGAGCACCTTGACTATACAAGTTTTGATCCGCACACCGGCGAAGAAGACTATCATTCGATAGAGGTTCTCCGGCGCTCGCGGCAGTTTGTTCTTGACGCGCGACAGATCGCCGAGCCTATTATGGGAGCGAAGAAACGCGGATTATTACAGAAGGCCTTTTTGCGATACAAGATACCCTCTGAGATTCAAAACGAGATCTTGGGGTATTTGGAAGAGCGTCGCGCATTTCCCTATCTCCAGAAACTCGACATTGCAGGAGCCTACGCCGCATTCCCAAAAGTAGGCGAACCGTGTTCTAGCTGTGAATCGAAACCAGCAAACAAGCAGAATCGGGTGTTCAAGTTCACATGCCCCCAGAAGAACCTTTACATCTGGAACTTCGCCTTGCGCATGTTTCACGTTTTTCATCAGGAGACCGTCAAGAGTTGGTGGCTCTGCAGACACGCTCTTGCATGCCCGGGCCACCACGAGGACGATTCTTGGCGGGCAGGAAAGGACCCAGAGTTTACCGCCGAGCTTGAAGCGCAGGCCAGGAACTGGAATGACGGTTTTTCAAGTTTGGAGCGCGCGGGACTCGGTCCGTGGGACAAGATCCGGCTTGACAGCGAGGAGGAAGATGACACAGATTTAGCAAGATCTTCTCAGCCAGATATCCCTTCTGCGACTCTACTAGCGACCTAGAGATGGTCGGCGGCCTAGGCGGGCTGAAAGACAGCATGGTGCATGGCAAAATGCTACTGGGAGCATGGAGAGGACGGGGTGGAGAGGATGGAGGTGGGCACACGTCAGCTGGAGCTAGATGGGCTTTGGGGCGTAACTTGGTCGAGCAGGCAAGAGGAGAAGATGCGATGATGAAGTTGCATTTCCCCGGAGATTGTGAGCGCGGACGTTGTGCGGCTCACTGAGGTTGAGAAAGACCGAGTGCAGGCGAACAAGTGGAGTGGTTGACTTGTACCGTAGTCGTCCTTTTTCCTCACAACAAGGCATTCATCGTCGTCGACGCCGCCACCGCAGAGCCTTCTGTAGGTCGGTTCCGGAAATTTCCATCGGTGTTATGTCGCTCGTACGAAAGGCGCAGCCCTCGCCATGCGCGTTCGGGTTGTGCTGGCCGGGGCCGGGAGCGATGCGATTCCAGTCCGCCAGACATTCCCAGCAGAACTCGAAGTGGCAACTCGAGCCTGTTATACGTGGTTAGGGGCATGAAGTTACTGGCCGAGGCCTCTCGCACTCCTCGCAACGGATATGAGGGTCCATCTGTTCCTCGTCGTCGTAAAGCTGGTCGTTTGAGCAACCTTGCCAAAGACACTATTGGAAACTTGAGTACTGGCTCAGAGCGTTGAGATTCAGATACCGGTCGTAGCTGAGACCGTGTTAACCCCCGGAAACTTGTTAATCTATAGACACAGCAGCACTCACTCCACAAATGTCTTCGGCTCAGCATACAGTCGGACTTCATCATATGTCAGTCGACGGCGGCAGCGATCTCAGGGGCAAGCGAGTTGCTCGCATCTTCTCCTGCCGTACTGTTCCAGCTGTGTCCTCAGATGTTGCTGAAGACAACCAGAGCAGAAATCGATTTCGTGGCTACACCTCAGCCCCAGTTTCACCGGGAACAACAAAATCTTCCACATCCACTCGCCATGGAAGCCTGCGCACAAGTCGAGCCATTCTTCCAAGGAGGTGAAGTCAATATCAAAGAACTCGTCGGCGCAGACAGCACACTCTTTCACGATTCTTCGTCGCCGAAGGAATCGCGTGAACAGCGGGACTTGGATGCTGCCTCCGCCATGATCAACGCTGATCATTCGGATGTTCCCTGTGTTGAAGGGTGGAATCCGCCCGCTGTCATCGGCCTCCATGTTCGTAAACATTGGGTCGATCAATGAGTGCATCCGGCGCCCCGACGCGGGGGTTCATGTTCGATGAGCTCCGGCAGAGGACGAACACCGTCTGGCGTTGTCCGACCAGTCTTCTTTCCGCGGAATACCTCGGAGATGCTTCGTTTTAACTTTGACATGACGGCCGAGAACGCAAAAGAGTGTAAAGGGGCTCGGAAGAGTGTAGAGGTGGGATGAAAAGCCTGAAGGGCTTGGTGCTACAAAAGTGCACACGTCCGCGTTGGAGTTGAGGGGTAGCCCGATTCTCCCACTGGGAGCTGCGTGAAATACCGCCGTATGCATCAAGGGAAGCTTAGAAAGCAAGGCATACCAGTAACTATATCAAGGCAGTTTGGTTGTGCCGACGCATGAGCCCGATGGCAGACACGTCAAGACCCTACGGTTCCTTAGCTCTTCCATCGGCTATTGGTATGCTTAGCGCCCCCTCCACCAGTTACAGTATTAGCTTCAGTATATTCCGAGTGAGTAGGTTGCGAAGAAGTAGCAAGGTATGGTGCATATTGAAGTGAAGTACAGGCATTAGAGCAGAGACCCTTGTCGAGGGAGAGGATCAAGACATTTGACCTTTAAAGAATTTTGTAGTAATCACAGGTAGCTTAGTTCGATATTGAAACTCTCATGTACAGCAATTATGTGTGAAAACAATTAAATAAGGCATATGTGATTGTACGTGACCATTATTGATGATAAACACAACAGACCTATAAGTCATAAAAGCGTCGCAGATTACACAGCCGTCAGTCAACTACCCCTATCTTAGTAAGTGTAGTGGAACCGCGGGTTATGTTCTCCAAGCTCCTCTGCTTCCTCCTCTGTCAAGCCCTGAATCCTGTGATCCTCTTTGCCATCAATCTTTCTCTTGTTCTGGCGACGGAACCAAGCCCAGAAGGCCAGGTAGATGACCGAAGCCATGGCAATCATGGCCATCGAGATGGCATGTCCCTTGACGAAGCGGGGACCATCTTTCGTTTTATACAACTGCAGAACGACCTTGTTAGCAACAAAACTCCTCCTATACTCTCCTTACTCTTGATAAATCAACACTTACAAACGGAGCTGGGATTCCAGCCGAGTTACCAATAGTGAGCTGCAGACCGGTTGCGACTGTACGCTTGCCGTAACGAGGACTATTGCTGGGAAGCCATGCGAGTGGAAGACCGACGACCACATACAAGCCCGTAGCGGCAAGAAAGCAGCCAAAATACTTGACACCTCCTGGGGCTGTGCTCACAAGGATGGCGTATCCAGTCGTGCAAATGAGGCCGAAAATCACAGTAAAAATGGCACGACGCTGGGTGCGGTCCGAAAGCCAGGCTACGATGATGTAGCTGATAGCCCCCATCGCATAGCAAGGAATGGTGAGCGCCTGTACCTGAGCAATGCTCCAATCACCAAGGCCGCGGATGATAGTGGGTAAGAAAGTTGAGTAGCCATAGAGGATAGTGTCCCCGCCAAACTGGCCAATGCAAAATAGCCAGATCTTCCAGTCCTTGAGACCTTTGTACACATCGTCCTTATGCATCTGATCCGAAGACTTGGTGTGCCCGATCTGCTGACGCATGCGCAGATCGATGAGCTCGCGTTCGTGGATAGTCAAGTAGTGGGCGGAATCTGGTGTATCAGCGAGCCAGAACCAGACGGAGATTCCAAGGATGACAGTAGGAATGCCCTCGAGAATAATGATCCACCGCCAGCCACGCAGACCAGCAACACCTTCCATATGACCGATTCCATAAGCGAGTAGTCCGCCCATGGACCCGGCAATAGCAGCCGACACAAAGAGGTAGCCGATGCGTAGTGCGTATTCGCGCTTCGTGTAGAACATTGTTAGATAGATGGTAAGACCGGGGAATAGGCCACCCTCGAGGGCACCAAGAATGACGCGACAAGCCACCAAACTCTTGTAATCCTGCACAATGCCCGTCAGGGTGGCGACAATGCCCCAGGCCGTGGTGATGAAGGCGATCCAGCGCGAGGGTGTAAATCGCTTGATGACCAGGTTGGAGGGCAGCTCAGAGAGAATGTAGGTTACAAAGAGAACTGAGACTGCAATCTGATACTGGTCGCCCGTCAGACCAAGATCCTCCTCCATGCCATAGAGACGAGCGTTGCCGATGTTGACGCGGTCTAGGAAGCTGAGAAGGTATAGAAGCATGACGGGCGGAACAATCCACCTATCGAGCTTGCGAAGCAGCGCTTTCTCAGCTGCCGGGTCGATATAGACGTCATCCTGGGCGGTGCGTTGCTGCTCCTCGAGTTCTTTATCCGGGAGCGTGTCAGACAGGGCTACATCTGGCTTGGATGTCATTGTGGCGAACGACAAGGCAATGTTGGACAAGACAGAGAAGCAAGGCCGAGGTGCTAATGGTGTGAGGATGAGATTGCCCAAATAGTAGCAGGGTCGTGAACCATTTATGGGTGTCCAACCTCTCTATCTCCGCAAATTACCCCGGATCTGGAGTCGATAGAGCGATAGTCAATGAGGGGAATCTTTGGAGATACCGTCAGGTTGACATGGGACAAGGATAGTCCCTATCAAGCAGGGATAAGGCCGGGATCGCTTCAACACTTGTTACCTAAGGGCCTGCCTTGTCGGGGTGGACCACCTTCGGTTTGTGAAGGATTTGCCGAAGTGACATGAGTCAGTTGAGGGCCGGTATCTTGCTTGTTGCCGATCTGTCTCCGAAAGCTTTAGACTAATAGGCAGCTTAATTGCCGGTCTACAGATAATCCTCCGGCCATTATCTGACAGTAGACGGGGTTCAGAGAGCTGACGTCACTAGCCGGTAATACAAGGTTCTCCGCTTGAGTTGGGATTGCACCAGTTGTCTCAGAACAGTGGTGTTACCGAGAGACTTGATGCTTGTTAGATGGAAGCTGTTGGCATGCTAGGAGAAGCTAGATGTCAGAACACAGACAGTCATAATATTCCAGTGCGCGACCGTTGGCGATTTCAGACTTGCCGGTCTAAATTGTCCAAGGATGGCAGCACTATCCCGACTTGTCGACACGGCGTAACTGAACTCTAGCGCCTTCAGTCGAAGAGACTGTTGTTGATTGGCATAAATGCCAACTCTGAAAGACTATGCAGCTTTGTTTACTGGTTGGTTTAGCTCGTAAATCGTAGTCATTGTAGCAGTACCCTCTCTGGCTTACAATTACCTATCATCTTTACCAAGATAACCCTGCGCTTCTAAGATCCGAACAGAAACTGCTCTTCAATCTCCGAGACGAATTCCGCCAAATTAACGTCTTCAGAAAATAAAACATCCAACCATTGCACCTGATTTCCGTCAAGAAAGCTGCCAAGGAGAGGGTTGCCGAGAACGTCGACGTTGTCGTAGTTAACGAAGCCCAAATCCCCCCATCCTGCCTCATGCATGCTAATGGGCGTTTGCAAGGCCTGGTTTTCGGTTGTCGTAGCATCTAGTGCTCCGTTCAACCCACCAGCTGACGGATGCCTTCTTGGAGGAGGCTGATCGAACCCTACATTATCTAGCCGGCCGGTTGATCCAAGATTTGACACGCATGTCTGGATGTGTGACAACCTCTCGCAAAAATCAACAGCGGAAATGTTCCCATCGTTCCTCAAGGATCGCAGGACGCTCAGCAAGGTCTCAAGACGGTCCGAGTTGACGGCTGTTGGCTTCATAACTGCCGACATGATGAGAATCATGGCTGCCGAGAAGATGTGGTGGGCATCCCAATATCCAAATGTGGCGATCGAACCATCAAGAAAGAGGCCCTCGACTGTACGGCTCGATGCCTGTGCCGCATTCACACAGCTCTCGGCCAAGGCCAAGGTGATAGAAGAGACGCTCTGCCGCGGCGGCACCTCCTCTCGTACTTTGGAGACTAGTTGAAACTGCATCTTGAAGAGGTGGAGAAGAACAGGGCGCGTTGTCTGGATGATACATTGATTGTATGCAAGATGAAGACTGGCAACCGGCCGAGGCGTGCCTCGCTCTTTGATGCGCATGTCGGGCGGCAGCTCGTCGTGCCAAGCTCGAAGCTGTTTCAAGATGCCATGCACTTGGTGGATGTAGAGGCCGTTGGTGGCCTTTGGAATGCCGTAGATATGTGTCACTAGCAGAGGATCAAAAGGTCAGGATGCAGAGATAGAAGCCCTGGCCGAGGGACTTGGAGAGTGCTTACAGATGTTTCCGATAATTCGTGCGAGCTTGATGTTGATGATGAGGTTTTGAGGATCAAGAAACTCTTCCATCTCTTCCTTTGTCAGGTCATCCATGCTTGGCATCTCAACATCAATGTCCTCATCTCTAACGGTGATGGGCTGCCCGAGCTTTGAGGCGGAGAATCGATCGAAGAAGTAAAGAACCCACCACGTCCGCCGTCGACTCTCTCGTTCGACAGGCGTCAAAGTGGTGTGTCTCGAGGCTGACCTATGCATTCCTAAGCTTTGGGCAAGCCTTGTAGCAATTCCACTGTAGCAGTATGCGGTTCGGATGCGACCTAGGATGTTGGATGTCCATGCCTATCGACCTCTCAGCCTGGTGTTGATTCTGCGAAGATGCCAAGGTTTTCTCACCAAGAGTGTCAGAACCTCCACCTGCATCAGTGAAGGCTCTTCGTAGTAGTCTTGGTTTTCCTGGAACAAGTTGACCGCCCTGACATAATAGCTTGTGCCCGGGACTCTATTATTGTCCCCGACACCCCTTCTATGTGTGTAGATTTCGCCCAGGGCCATAAGAGCGTAGAACTTGCACAGCCATAGTGTTGATGGCACTAGATCTCTCCGATAAACTGCATCAATCTCCCTCATGAACGTGACTTCGAGGAAAAGCGGGTGATAGTTTCCGATGAAGCGCCGAGCTACGTTCAAAAGTAGCTTGACATGCATTCTTTCAGGAAACTCCGGGCTCTGGTCTACCGGTAAGCGGCCATGTGTGTTGAGGCGATGGTAGTTGGATAAACCGGCTGTGGATGGCGTGTAGGTATCGTCGAGGCATGATAAGAGTCGGTTGCTGAAAGCAGCGCATGATGCTTCGCCGATAAACCCCGGCTCCGAAGAACGTTCATGGATAGGCTTTTCTGGTTGTCTGTCGAAGAGGGGATTGAACAAATTGCTTTCCTCTTTTGAAAGCGGCGGAGGTTCGAATTCGTCTTCATTGTTGTCGAGCTCTGTGGAATCTTGTTCGCTCTGTGGAGTTGAATCTTGCGTAGCGATGGCCCTCAGACGCTTGCTGTCTGCTTCAAGCTTCTTGAGATAGCTGAGGGCAGTTTACTCAGATAGGTCTTTGGCCAAAGAGATGCTCCGGGGACACGCACCTCTCGGATATTGAAATCTTTCGCTCCCTAGAGGGAAACTGGCATTCACCAGCCCTGTCTGTGGCCACGCATGACCGACACGGCTGAACCCCTGAGCACTTGAT
This sequence comes from Fusarium buxicola, assembly GCA_014899095.1. Classification (NCBI taxonomy): domain Eukaryota; kingdom Fungi; phylum Ascomycota; class Sordariomycetes; order Hypocreales; family Nectriaceae; genus Fusarium; species Fusarium buxicola. The sequence goes on from JAAVUK010000322.1 coordinate 25,112, forward strand.
CTTTTGCGAATGGCATCTATGGCAGCTGAGCTCATGACTTGTTAGGAATGATGTTCAAGGAGCAATAGGCATAAGATGGCGCGAAATGCTCACGCTGCCAAAAGCCTCCTTGGGCGCCTCGTGCTCTGGCCGCTCATTCTAGATGTGAGAAGACCCAAGTGAAGTTCTTCTTCTCTCCGGTAACCTCGTGAGTAACAGAACGGTCTCGGTCTCCTGGAGAATGCGGCCTAAAGCAATTCTGGGGTCCGGGGTAATCGGCCTGGCTGTGAGTCGAGTTGCCGGCTGGAGTTCAGAAGATGCCGAAGAGTGAGAGTGGGGATGGTCGGCAAATGTCACGTTACCGAGAAGATTGTTCGGCATCTTCAACTTTGCCGACGTAAGCACTTGGGCCGACCAATACCGCCCTCAGCCTCCAGCCTCGGAGCTTCAACACCGCAGATCTACCCCACAGACCTCTGATATAATACAGCATCATGTCATACAGCAGTCAAATCATGTTGATAACGCACCTCAGTCGTCTTCCTTTGCCTGTAACCCTTCACCTTCGTCACGATGGCATCCCAGGGCATCCGCATCGCTATTGACCGCGGTGGAACATTCACAGATGCTTGGGCAGAAGTTCCTGGACGAAAAGAACATGTCGTTTTCAAGATTCTTTCAGTTTGTCCCGACGAGTACACCGATGCTCCAACGGAATGCATCAGACAGATCCTTGAGACCGCCCTGGAAACATCGATACCGAAGGGGTCACTATTAGATCCAGGGCCCATTGAGTCCATTCGCATGGGAACAACAGTCGCAACCAACGCCCTTCTGGAGCGAAAAGGAGATCGAGTAGCCTTCCTAGCGACCAAGGGTTTCCGAGATATTCTTCTCATTGGAAACCAGACCAGACCCGATCTATTTGATCTTTCTGTTCGCCGGTTAGGGCAGCTTTATGAGACAGTAGTCGAGGTAGATGAGCGCGTCACCATCGAGGGCGCGAGTGAAGCCCCTCAGAATGGTCCCATCGACGTCGCATCAGATCCTGCACTGGTCATGGGCCAGACCGGGGAGGTTGTCAGGATCATGAAGAAGCCGGATGTTGCTGCTGTTCGCGCTGATCTTGAGAACCTCAAAGCTCAGGGCTTCAAGAACATTGCCATCGGCTTCATGCACTCATATACTTACCCCGAGCACGAACTCCAAGTCAAGGAACTTGCCCAAGAGATGGGCTTCAATGTTTCCGCGTCCTCTGTTCTCCAGTCCATGGCCAAGTTCGTCCCTCGAAGTCAGTCGGCCGTTGCGGATGCTTATCTCACTCCTATGACTTTCGCCTACCTTGACGGCTTCCGCAAGAACTTCAAGGGTCGGCTGGAAGACGAGAGTTCGAACAAGCTTCTCATTTGCCAATCAGACGGTGGTTTGACGACCTGGTCCAAGTTCACCGGCTTGAGGGGTGTTTTGAGTGGACCTGCTGGAGGCGTTATCGGTCTGTCCAAGACGTGCTATGATGATGCCGACGGCACGCCCGTGCTGGGATTTGACATGGTATGTGACATCCGGATTACGGCTGTATTGTCATTTCACTAACAGCTACCACGCAGGGCGGTACGAGCACAGATGTAGCCAGATACTCTGGCTCCTTGGAACACATCTTTGAAAATACCTTGGCTGAGGTAACCATTCAAACTCCTCAGCTGGACATCAACACTGTTGCTGCTGGCGGTGGCTCCATTCTGTCGTGGGAGAATGGCCTCCTCAAAGTCGGCCCAAGCAGCGCTGGTGCTAATCCCGGGCCTGCATGCTACGGAATAGGGGGCCCCTTGACTGTCACGGACGCCAACTTTCTCCTCGGTAGAATCGTCGCCGACTTTTTTCCTCGGAGATTGGATCTAGATGTTGTCAAGGACAAGTTTGCTGCCCTGACAGATATTGTCAATATGGAAAAGGACGGCGGTGATTTGTTTACACCAGAGACACTGGCCCTTGGCTTCCTTGCCATTGCAAATGCTACCATGACTCGGCCTATTCGGACACTCAGCGAGGGCCGCGGCTACGGAGCGGCGAGCCACAATCTGGGATCCTTTGGCGGTGCTGGTGGTCAACACGCAGTCTTCATTGCGCGCGACCTCGGCATCAAGCGGGCCATTATCCCCTGTTACTCGAGTATCCTGTCCGCTTACGGAATGGCTTTGGCCGACGTTGTGGTCGAGAACCAAGAGCCTGCGGCCATGATCTTTTCCGACCAGGTCGTGCCTGAGATCAAGGTCCGCCTTGAAACGCTGTCGTCTCGGGGAGCCAAGGGCCTTGAAGCGCAGGGCTTCGACGCAAAGTTGACTCAGCACGAGTGCTTCCTGAACATGAGGTACCAGGGAAGTGATACATCCCTGATGATCTCTGTGTCTGAGAACGTGGGAGATGCTGGTCTCGCTTTCACGGCTAGACATACCCAAGAGTTTGGTTTCTCACAGTCCCGCAATATCTTGATCGACGACGTTCGTGTCCGGAGTGTGGGAAAGTCCCGTGTACTCAACACCTCTAGCCCATTCGAAGAGCTCAACAGGTACAGCTCCGATGGTCCAACTCCCGCACCAACTCCCATCTTTTCGCGGAAGCTCTTCTTTGAAAAGTATGGCTGGACGCCGACACCCGTATACGAGCTCAAATCCGTCAGCCCTGGAGTGCACATCACCGGCCCTGCAATGATAATCGACAAAACCCAGACTATTGTGGTCGATCATCTGAGCAAGGCCATCATCCTTCCCGAACACGTCATCCTCGAGGTCGATAAGCATGACCAACAGAGCGTTACCACCGACACTGTCGATCCCGTGCAACTCAGCGTCTTTGGCCACCGGTTCATGACAGTAGCGGAGCAAATGGGACACACGATGGAAAAGACATCCATTTCAGTCAATATCAAGGAACGGCTGGACTACTCCTGTGCTGTCTTCTCGGCAGACGGAGGACTCGTCGCCAACGCGCCTCACGTTCCCAGCCACCTCGGCTCCATGAGCACCGCGATCGCGTACCAAGCGCAGAGATATAAGCCTGGTGAGCTGAAGCCGGGCGATGTTATCATTAGCAACCATCCGCAGGCAGGCGGTACGCATCTGCCCGATATCACAACCATCACTCCAGTCTTTGATGACGAGGAGAATCCCAAGGAGATCATCTTCTTCGTAGCCAACCGCGGTCACCATGCAGATATCGGTGGCATAGTACCCGGTTCGATGCCTCCAAACTCAACTGAGCTGTGGCAAGAAGGTGCTGCTATTGAGTCGTTCAAGATGATCAATGAGGGCGTTTTTGACGAAGCTGGGCTCATCAAGCACCTCTACGATGACCCGGCGTCGTACCCTGGCTGCAGTGGAACCCGTACTTTGACTGAGAACATTGCCGACTTGAAGGCCGCTGTCGCTTCCAACCAGAAGGGCATTGAGCTGATTCGGTCGTTGATCAAGGAGTTTACCTGGCCCGTGGTGCAGCTTTACATGCATGCCATCCAAGACAACGCCGCTCAGTCGGTGCGAGATCTACTAAAACACTTTGCCGAAAAACACGAGGGTGGTGTGCTCGAGGCGACCGAGTACAATGACGATGGCATCATATTCAAGCTCAAGGTGACCATCGACAAGGATACAGGGGAAGCCGTGTTCGATTTTACTGGAACTGGTCCGGAGCACTCTGGCAACCTGAATGCTCCCCCGACTTGCTCGTACTCGGTTATTATGGTAAGAAACGAGTGCATTCGCTTTAGGACTGCCAGTGACTAACTCGTAGTTATTAGTACTGCCTACGATCCATGATATCTACAGATATTCCCCTCAATCAGGGTTGTCTTAAGCCTATCAAGGTCGTGTGCCCAGACAACACCATTCTATCGCCCTCCCCAACCGCAGCAACAGTCGGATGCACGACAGAGACGTCTCAAAAGGTAGCCGACCTGGTCCTTCGCGCATTCAACGCTGCAGCCGCCTCCCAGGGCACAATGAACAACCTGAGCTTCGGCTGCGGAGGCACTGACCCAGTCACGGGCGAGGTCACCAAGGGCTTCGGGTACTACGAGACGATCTGTGGAGGCGTTGGAGCCGGTCAGGGCTGGCACGGAGCGAGCGCTGTCCATACACATATGACGAATACGCGCATCACAGACCCAGAGATTCTTGAGAAACGATATCCAGTTATCCTTCATGAGTTCTCTATCCGTAAGGGAAGCGGCGGTGCCGGCCTATGGCGCGGCGGCGATGGATGCATCCGTGACATTGAGTTCCGCATGCCACTCCAAGTTTCCGTCCTCACGGATCGAAGGGTCACGGCGCCGTACGGCCTTGAAGGCGGAGACGAGGGTCAGCGAGGCCAGAATATCTGGGTTCGCAGGGACCCAGTTACGGGGGCCACCAGGCGCGTTTCGTTGGGACCACGAAAGACGTCGCATTTCGGGGCTGGCGATCGTGTCATCATCTTGACGCCTGGAGGAGGGGGCTATGGAGTTGATCCCTCGGAGAGCGGTAGCAAAGTGTTGCAACATTTGACAACTGGCTTGGAGGTCAAGCAGCGAGATTCGAGGTCCTTGTTGACAAACGGGTCGTTGGGGGTGAGGAATAGCATTGCAACAGGGAACTAGATAAGCTGGGAAGTTACGAGGATGATCCATATGAGGCCAATATTCTACGGAGATATTCGTGCTTCCCAGCCCAGAGGATTCAGGTAGCCAAATATCGAAGTCATCGAAATTGAGGGCTCAACGCAACGATTCGATCTCAAGAAGTGACTCCTTGTACGTTGACTCCAGCTTGTTTGGGAGCAGGGTTCCCCTTCCAGACCTAACAAATCCGGCTCAGCTGTTGTCAAAGGCCCAGCGCTTGTTGATGGGCAAGATGCATATTTCAAACACCGATTTCTCTCCGTCGGCTGATTCACATGCCTCTTGGAGGTCAGACGAACCACATAGTTATCGGTTGCTGGACCCTTATTTACTCAAGTGAAGAGGCGCTAACAACTTAAGCCCGGCGGATCTCAACTCCAAGCATACAAAGCCGGTCAGTGGCTGGCTATTTTAGCAGGGCCACGCTATCGATCTCAGCTTTGGCTATGGAGTTCTGGAACCTTGAAACGGATCAACATGTCCACGTCGGGTGCTTGGCCACCGAGTATAGCGTTATAGACACATGGCAAACCACTGCCTCGTCTTGAGTTGATCATGCCCATTGAAAAGACGACGACATGGTTCATTTGTCATGAGCCTCAAATCCAGCTTTCTCTAAGACGTCAGTTGTCTGCCATATCGTTTTACTCACACCGTCTGAATCATGCAAGAGCCCAAAACGAAAAGAGACTCTTACTCAAATACCTCCAGGTCCTCTTATACATTGACCAAACAGTCTATATTACACTTTCACTTAATACACTTTCCTTACATGCTGTCTACATTCCATCCTTAGCAATAATATAGCAGCCCACCTGTGTTAGTTCTGCTACTATGAGCAACTGCTAACAGCCATCTCCCGTGACGTAACTTTCAGCACGCCGTGATATCTGTATGTCCACAGCGACTGCATTCCTCGTCAGCTTTTATTGGCTATGACGGTACCCAAATCCAAAGCGATAGCTGCCTAATGGGACATTCATTAACACCCACCATGATAAGTGCGTCTGTTCCAAAGCAAGAGCTGAGATGACCAGTATTCTCATGGTTCTTGATGGCTCTCATACATAAGCGTCCACTCGCTTCTGATGAAATTGTAACTCTATCTGCTCAAGACACTTCAAGGTCAATCATGTTAATAGGTTTTTAGGCTACTAGGGTGAACTTTGAAAGTGGCCTTGGAGTGACTAGCTGCTATAACACCACTGCAACTACATCATAGACATGACATCTATTATGGCTTTCAATTAGAACCAGCGACATGCTCAAGGCTTCTCACTGGAAGATGAATGAAATTACCAAACATGGCCGTAACAATATGAATACGTACGAACTCTGGTACGGCACTTTCCTTGCCAGCCGGGTTAAACTAACGTGGAAGTCTTGTATTCGCCCTAGGTTACAAGAGTGATTACAAGGAGCCTTTTTCGCTGCTGAAGCAAAATGCTGTGATATACAGAGCCAAACCAAGTAGAGTTAGACACTCAAGTAAGGCTGAATTGGACGTCAACGGCAATAACCAAGTATCTAAAGGCAAGCGATCGTCTTTTTGCGCTCGGAGTTGGGCCCTTATCTGGATCCCAGTAAGGAGGTGGATGTGCATTAATAACAGTGTCAAGGATATGATAATGCTACTAGTAGTAGATAGTGTCAGCCACGTAAGAAACGGCTGGTCTACCCCATAATCTTCTGGGCAAGAAAAGCCGTTGAATGCTAATAAAGCACCTCGTTCGCAGAGAAGAGCGGTGAAGTATTCGAATGTAAAGTCATCTTCAGTCCAGCTTGTGGAGGGACGCATGATCATAATGCCATGATAACACCGAGCTCCCTTTTCTCAATTGTCAGCTGGCTGTATAAATGAGACGTTCCATGATCTGCCCTCGCACTGAAATCGGCCAAACACTATTTCCAGACACTGCAGGCCGGTTGTTGCCTAGAATGTTAGTAGTTTCTCGTCCTTTCAGGCAAATCCAGACCTCAGCTATTCTGATATCAGCTCAAACCAAGAGACATGTCAGGCCTTCATTTTACCTCACGTTATTCCCGGAACCTGGCAGCAAACCTAGAAAACTGTCCGGCCCAGGTTATAGAGTGCATTACCGAACTGCTAGCATTGGACGATATTCGCAAACTCCGGCTCAGCTGCAAATCATTAGCCCAGAAGGCATCTGAATATAGTTTCAGGACGTTTTCCCAGTCGAAACATGTTGATTTAACAAAAGCTAATCTGCAGAAATTTGCACAGGCTGCTCAGGCCGGGGGCCTTCCATCTCTCGTTCAGGACCTATACCTCACAGGCTTTACCAACGAAGGCAGCGAAAGGGGACATATAACTGAAAGCGATCAGTTGGAGGAGGCAGCCAACTTTCTCACTGAAGCCTTCAAGGGACTTGCAAATTACGGCAAACACGGTGGTCTTTTATCGGTCACGTTGAGAGTAGCAATTATCAACGGCAACCAACAGAGAGTCTTGCCTGCGGATGTAGAGCACTTTCTGTGGCTGAGCCCTGTTGCCATGGAAAGGGGCCACAGGAATGTTATTCGAGCACGAGCTCGAGCTCAAGATGAACAAGACAACTTTACCGGTCTACCAGAGCTTTTAGAGGTGTGCCCCCAGCTTGGGGATTTTGAGCTGCACTATTTTTACCATCGCATTACTTTTCCTCGCTGCTGGAATTATTCTCCAAGGGAAAGGATCCTCCAATGCATCGTCGAGCTAGACCATCTACCGGTCCTGAAGGCTTGCACTTTCCGAGGTCTCCGTGTCAGAGAAGCAGACCTCGTTGACTTGATCAGGCGAGCAAAGGTCTCGGACCTATCGCTGGAAGCCATGCGGCTGGGTAAGGGACCATGGGGACCCATTATCGACTACTGTAACAACAGCACGGCAGACTTGTCCAGGCTGTACCTTTCCGGTTTGCGCGAGGAGGCTGGCACGGTGCACTTCCATCATCGACAACATGGGCAAAAGCAGCGTGACGAACAAGGCGATGCAGTCCTGCAGCGGAGGATGGTCTTTCTTGGTCGTCGTGGTCGTTCTGAAACGCTTGAGCGAGTAGGCGATAGTATCCGGCAGCCCGTCGCTTACAACATCGGTCAGTATCCATTTATTGGAGATGAGATTGCTTCGACGCCAGAATACAAAAAAGTCCCTGAGAGAGGAATATGGGGTAGTCCTTTTCGGTTGAAAGCGCACCCTCTCGGCAAGCCCGACGCCAAGGGCCACCCTCTTGAATAAACATCTGCCGGGAAATCCATGCTACATGTATCCTTGCATGTCCAGCCAATGACCACCTCGGTAGGGACTCTCACAATATGGATGAGGGTCGGCGGCCGCTGCCGAGAAGACCCTCCATGCAGCGTTAGCTACTCAGCCATCTTTGACGCGCAATCACCAGTCTACCAAGGGTCTTGGGAGTGACCCTGGGTCTTGGGAGTGGGGTTTCCAAGCCTTGTTACGGGGAGTGCAGCCGAGGAAAAAGCTGGAGCCCGTAATTTAATAAAAGGCCATCCACTGCCCGTCTTGGCGGTTTATTCGCAGGCTCGTAAATGGTGCCGTATACCCGATCTGAGATCTCTCCAGGCGCTCCAGAACAGCTTGTTAAACAACCGTGCCCCCCTCCAGCCGCAATTTGAACCTGCCGTCAATAAACCCTTTCTGGTATTTCCAGTAGAGGCCTCCTCCGTGCTTCACGTGTTGCAATGCCAAGTCCCGGTTAACTCGGCGCCCTTTACGGGCGGGTCGGCCGGTCCTCATGGCGCCAAGGTCAACGGCCGAGATACAAGTCATCAGAAGTCTTGTCTGCGCCCCCTTGTTTGTCACTTGTACCGAGAAGGGAGAGATGGGATATATCTACCTAGGTAGCCGTCCTTTCTCCAACTCCTCTTGATCCGAAAAACACCACATTCACGTAACCAACCTCTCACCATGTCTGCCCCGTACGACCAGAACCAAGGGTAAGTAGCCAGCCCCCCTTGGAGTATCAGTTGAATACGGATATTAACATCTCGTCAGCTACTATCCCCCTCCTCAGGGCTACCCTCAACAGGGCTATCCTCCTCCGGGTCAGGGTTACCCGCCCCCGCAGCAGCAGGTATGTCGACGCCAGAGTGGTCATTTCTTAAACCCAGCCCAACTAACAAAAGACCAGATGAACTATCAGCAGGCGCCCCCACCTGAGAAAGAAGAGAAGAGCCACGGCTGTCTATATACATGGTAAGTTCTCATATCATCTCCTCAGACAATACTTCATACTAACATGAGCAACCCAGTCTCGCCACGCTCTGCTGCTGCTGGCTCTGCGGCGAGACGTGCGAATGCTGTCTTGACTGCTTCGACTGCTGTTGTTAATTGATTTGGACGAACAAGCTTAGCGTTGCATTTAAGCACCGGAAGGATTTCCTTGGCGACACTTATTGGGAACTCGGGCACTGGATTTCGGACATTCAAGACTAGGGCGTGGAACTTCGTCGGCAGGTAGCGAGTCAACCTTTGTAAATACATGAGTTCAACCAACAGAAGCCTGAAGTCGATTACATATTCCCATCATAACTCGTAAATATACACTTGTCTCCAACCCTACATGAGTCCCGGCGATCCTCCGACTCTACACGCCCGGCAGCTCGCATTGGTCACACATTGGAAGTACCTGCGTTTGTAAGCCTCTATAAAATGCGCTGCATTTGACGTGGGTGCCTTACTCGTCGCTCTCTTTATCTTTGACTTTAGAACAATCGCAAGAGACGGGACACGTCGGCGTGGGACTGGGTGATGAAGATGTTGACGTGAGCCCAGGTTCTCTGCATGGGCGACAGTTTGGATTCGAGACGCATTGAAAGTATCTAGATATATCAGTCAAGTCTATACATAGTGCGTCTTCAAGGACTTCCGAGCACCTGGCTAGCCAGAGGCAAACGCATGGCAGACAGCATTACTCACTTGTCACTCTCCTTGTCCTTGATCCCCGAGCAGTCACACTCTGCCGGACAGTGGCCTTTACTTGCCGTCGTAGCGGCAGGTTCATTGACGACAATTATCCTGACCAAGCCCACGGATATTGTCTCTGTGTAGGTGCCCGCCGGCATTGTGCGGTAGTCGATTGTCGACGTAGTCGCTGGAACAGCCCAGTCTGTAACGACGCCTTTGTCAACCGCGAGGTCTCTAGGCAGCTTTTCGACAACTCCTATGGCTTTCGCTTGGGGCTTTCTGTCATTGGCCGAAGGGGCGGCTCGCGAGAGAGTCGCAAGGATGAGGAGGGTTGCAAGGCGGCCAAGACAATGCATGTTGCGGGATGGCTCAAGAGGCCGACTAGTTACGCTTCCTCGAGGTTGAAGGCCAAAATGGATGTGCTCAGAGCCAGTCCAATGTTTCCTGGGCAGTGTCTATCCAGCTGTCTGGCTCTGGGTTTATGTAGTTGCCATTCCTGGTCAGTTGATCTCACACAAACCGCCGTCATTCAGCTGTCCCCTTCTAATCACTCTACGCACACGATCTTGCGGAACCAAAGCGAGGTTTTGAGCAATCAGTCCTACCTCCGCTACCGCTGTTGGTTGGGTTCTCAGTCGCCGGATCAGGAAGGGTTGTTGGTCGCCAGGCAACCCCAAGATTGTATCACCTACGGGCATCAGGAGGCTGATGCTATCAACGTGTGGGGGCACGCGTAATAGCTTTCTGGTGATTCTATTGGCAATGAGCCAATGCTGCGGTAGCTAAAGGAAGCAAACAACTGTCTAAAGCGGGTGAAGAGTATATCATGACCCCAAGTAGGTAGGTCACACAGGTGAGTATACCGTGCTTCAAGGCTCTAAAGCACCATCGTGAGGTGTCGTAGAGGCCATAAACATTGAAGCAATCGCACTGGGCATGAACAAGTGTCATCCACAGAGTCTGCTTCACAGCACCCGAGCTGAATCTGACTTGGGCCTGCATCATCTGGCATGCTGCGCTCTGGCCGAACCCTGAGATACGCCTCGATATGCTCGTCACTCACACCCTGTCCAGCAGATACGGCCAGCTGGTTGTACGACCTCGCCGCGCGTCCTCAGGCCCTGCCCGTACAACGTGGTAGGTATCGAAACTGGCAAAGAATAACAGCCATTGCTTTAGTAACCAAGAACAACAGCCCCCATCAAGGAACCGGCTGATTAGGACCAGAGGACGGAATAGAGGCGCAAGAGCTGTCCAAGAAGGATATAGTTGCGATTGGGCTTCATGACAAGGACAGCGCAAATGTCTCAGTCCCAAGCGAACGTGGCCAAAAGAGCGCGTGCGAGTGAAACGGGATTGCTCACGGCCACAGGAGGCCAAGCGAAGGAATAGACGAGACGCCCATTAGAACCAGAACGCTTGTGTCATAACAAGCAAGAAATTAGGTTATATGCTCTATCCATATCCAAAACTATTCCGCTTTGGCCGTCTCATTCGGTCCACGACCACTCTGTTGTCTCCGCAACACCAGACGCTTTGCACGCGCCGGACCGCTATAGAACCGAGCATCAACATCAACGCTCCATGCTTCCAGCACCGAGAGAACTCCGTACAATGCGGTCCATAATAGTACAAAAAAGTCCATAATGTGGACGAACCACCAGAAGTGCTGAGAACCCAGCGGGCACGTGGCGTACTCAAACTTCCACTCCCAGGTGTCCTCGTCGAACCAGAGGCTCAAGAGACCGGCGTTGCCGCCAAAGTCGCCCATCATGCTCCGCACGGTGATCTCGCGTCGTCCAGGGATGCCCTCGCTTCCGGGGATCTTCTGCTGCTCGGCGTCTGCCCAGCGAGCGGCCTGCCAGTGACGTTCTGACGGGTCTGTGCCGTTCGTCTGGTTGATGTAGTGGTACGTGTCACAACCTGCGTGGTCGTGACCGTTGAGCATCAGACCAGCACGGCCATATCCACCGCCAGCGGCGTTCTCTTTTGCGCTCATGCCCCACATGCCCTCGAGAAAGCCTTTGCTGGCATCGGCACTGAGCTGGTTCTGCTCTTTCAGACCTCCCCCGTCCTCCGCGGTGTGAAAGTCGAAGAAGGGCGAATCAACGCAGACTCCTGCAGGCTTGTAGAGAGGAATATGCGTGAGAATGAGGGTGAAATGTCCCTTGTAGCCGACGGTACCTGCGGACCCAATGACATCGTTGATGAAGGCATATGTAGCATCCTGGAGGGGACCCGACTTGGCGGGGGTATCCAAGTTCATATCGTTGACGACGACAATTCGAAGTTCTGGCATGACGCGGTCCGAGCCAGGGTTGGTCTCGGAATTCAGGGAAGCCCTCTTGTCAGGATCCGTGATGGGGAGCTCGAAGCGGAGCTCGTAGTTGGCCTTTCCAAAGACTCGTTCGAAGCGCTCCAGACGTTCCTCAGTCAAATCTCCAGCGTATCCAATGTCATGGTTTCCAGCCACGTTCAACATCCTTTTCTTCCACACCTTCTCTTCCTCACTGCCATCCAATAATCCTGACAGCGTATAATCGCGGCTCGGGTGTCGCGCCAGGTCGTCCGAAAGCCTCTCGGTGCCTGGGAACGCTCGGTTCCAGAACCGTCGGCCTCGCTTCTCGAACTCGACATCGTCGATCCACTGACTGCCGACGAGATCTCCGAGGACAGAAATATGTGTTGGATTGGACCACCAGTTGACCTGTCGATAGATGTGCGCCAGGTAAAAGTCGTTTCCCCACAGATCGAATCGTTTGCGCTGCGACTCGAGGAAATAGGGCACATCTTCCATGAAGAGATCGACTATTTCATGTATCGTCTTCCGAACTCGCTCTCGGAAGCACCAATGACTCGTCTGAAATGTCACATGCCTGTAGATTGACTTGATATGAGGAAAAGTGCCCAGGTAATTTGTGATGATGGACGTGTCGCCCTCCAACTGGGGATCGCCGAGCGCAAGCAGTCGAAAGGGGGCCAGTTTGGCATGGTCATCGGCCGAAGGTTTCGACGGCCAGTGAAACTTCTTTGTCAGTTCAAACGCCTCCTGGCTATCTTTCGACTCGACGGGAAAAGCGCATCCCTGGATGACGGGGAATAGGTACAAGTAGACGGTGATTGCTACCGCCAGCGGCACCAGCAGGCGCAGGCCATGGCGGAGGAAAGCCACGACGATCATGTAGCCGACCTCATGCGCGAGCCACGTCGGAGATGGTTTGGCCAAGGCAACGAGGCGTTGATGGTGACGGCGCAAAGACGAGAGACCAAGAAAGGGGAGAAGGGGTATTCAGAAAACTCCTGGAAGAGCACCTTATGCGCGGGCGATATTAGCGACACGTGAAAGTAGGTATCCTAGCTTAGTCAGACAGCCACCTCCCCAAATCGCAACCCCTTTTTTCAGGGAGGCACCTTATTTGCTCAGACGAATCATGCGAGGGATGAGAAAGTCGCCCTTTTTGGGGGGTTTGTACTGTAGAATTGGAAGCCATCATCTGTCGCTTTTTGGTCGGGGATGTGATGTCTGCAGATGCTCCATGTCTTTGTCTCCACTGTTGAGCGACTCTGAATCTGAGCTCAGCGGTCTCTCACGCGCCAGCCTACTACTTCTGGTCTATCTCATACGACGCCGCGTTCAATCAAGTCTCTGACCATGACTGTGGCACTTCAGGTTTGGTGCACCTCTTGGGGTCGAGTCGATCTCATCTCTCCACGATCGGGCGCAACGTAAATCGGGATTCCCATCCGTCATGAAAAACCCTGGCAAGCGGCTGACGCTCTAGTTGACCTGGTTCGCACGCGCCGTCTATGTCTCATTGTTCGTAGAGCTCCTCATCCTCCTTTGGCCACTCCACCTCGAACTCAGGCTCATCATCCTCGTCATCTACCACCGTAAAAGCGACGAGGCTGTTGTTCTTCAGCCCCAGCTTGGTCGGCGTGCTTTCTCCATCCCCAGTCTTCAGCTTTTTCCATCCCGCATAAGGGTCGTTGGATTGAACCAGTGCACCATAGACGAGCTTGGCATCGTTGGAAATGACAGTGGTCTTTGGAGGCTCAATCGACGTGGTCAGTCCCCCTGGGTATCGCTCGGTCAGGACCTGAATAAGTTGGACGGTGACGCTGGAGAAGGGCGCGAGGGCATCGACAAAGAGGTAAATGGTATGGATGCCGTGTTTGAAGCGCACCGAGATGTGTGCGTCATCGACGTCAGCCTACGACGTGTTAGCTTGATGATGGTTCGAATGGCGAGATGAGCCAGGATTCGTACCATGTTGTCGATCTGCGGATGGGAATATGCAAAGACGTCAGAGAGTTGAGGATGCCGCTGCCTTCATCCTTGTCCTTTGTTCCTTACCTACTGTACGTTAAGTTCAGGCGGGGCACTGCTTGCGGGTCGCGAATTGAGCCTGCGCGAGGTCACGTGGGTTCGCGTAGAGAGGAAGATGCGATGCAGAGTGACACCACAGCTTCAACAAGGGTCGTTCTTTCGAAGGCGAGTGACTGGTTGTGTGACAGTTGTTTGAAGACACACGCTGTCGCTACGTCACCTCATCTCGCCCAGGGTCTTTGACAGCGACAGCTGGACTGGACTGAGCGGTAAGCTCTACATTAGGTAGTTACCTATCAAAAACGACTCCAGCGCGGTGGGGCTTAGAGTGCTGAAAGAATTGTTATCGTTGGAGACCGATCCATTAAGCAGCAGCCATCACCATCACGCTGAAATCCATTTCCTGAACGCTTGAGTCCATTGGGTTCCCATCTTCTTTTCCATAATCTAGCCGGAATCCGTGTAAATGTACAGTGTAAGCGCATGTGCACACTGTCCGAAGAGCCTCTTCCCATCAGCCAGAACAACGTCAATTTTACATCTCGGCAAAAGAAGACAAGACATGGAGACTTGCCAGCTCGACCAGCATTTATTACAAAGCTCAGCCCATCTATCCGACCGCGTGTCATTGCTGGGCCCTAGCAGTTGAAACAATCACCGCCGGGATCGCCAACTCCGGCCTCTACAACTACAACCCGTGACCACCGAGTCCCAGGCCCACCGAAAATCAGCAGCCTCCAAACACCGAGCCTCGCGACAGCAACACCAACTATGGCCGCATCCGCTGCGTCTCCACGGCCCGGCCGGGCTCCCTCTGCCGCCGCGATACCCTCCGATCTGCCCCCGCCGTCAGCCTTCCCGCAGGATGCCTTTCCTCGCCTCTCTATCCCAACGCCGACGCGGCTGATGCTGGGGACGATATCGTCGGCTCTTCTTGGCTTCTCCCTAGGGGCCACGCAGGGTGGACAGATGGCGCAGCTGCGGTTCCGGGCCGAGCACGCCCACAAGATGCCAGATACGACAACGGGGTGGTATTTCTACCACAAGAGCAAGAATTACCACGCCATGCAGGGCGGCATCCGTGAGGGCTTCCGCATGGGGTTCAAGACGGGCATCTGGAGCCTGATGGCCCTGTCGCTGGAAAGTACGGTCGATCGATATCGCGGGGCGAGCGACATGTTTTCCACGACAATAGCGACGCTGACCGTGGCTGGCGCGTTTTCCCTTTGGCGTAAGTGGTCAATTCAATTCCTCGTTAACCCCCCTCGCTCTCCTTGCTGAAGGTCGGCGCATGGACGAACGGGATTGTGCTTTGCTCACAGAAACCCCATATGGGGAATCTGTATATGGGGGCGCATGGACTGAACGGCCTCGTGCGACGTGGAGCATGGAAAGCGACGGATAGATATTGCATTGTGGTGGACCGTCAGCTAACAAGCGCCGATGTTCGGCGTCGCGTCTAGATCGCCTGTCATTCACAACGGCCGCCCGAACCGCAAGAACCGGGCTCCTGTTTGGGCTCGTCTACGGTGGCATCCAGGACCTCGTCGGCTTAGCCCGAGGCAGACCGATCGGATATGTCGAGTTTCTGCGGCGCCGCGCTGGACCGTCTTCTCCGTCCCACCGCGACGACCAGGGCAGCCAACCAGCATCGTGAGGTCGGCGGCCCGGACTTGGAAGGACTGGGGAATCTTGGCAGGCTTGGGAGAAGCCCGGTCTTATCTGGGTGGGCGCCTCTTCCCGTGACCGGACGGCCAGCGGCTTTGCTCGGTCCTGTATGGAGCATGTCATTGAACAGGGACGGTGAGCAAAGCTTCTAGCGATCAATGGCTCCATCGAACTTTTTTTTCCCCTTCGACTGGCCCCGGCCCAAGATAGCAGAGCCCCATTTCTCGGCATAAGCTCTTGAGCCTCCTCCGTCTTATCTGCCGGCCGAGAGCATCCACCCAACACTCAACACTTGACCACTCAGAGGCCTTGGATGCTAAGATGTTGGTATCACAGCGTCCCTGTCTTTGTGCAAAGCATGTAGCGTACGTCCCCGTTTGGGCTTAGCAATTCCCAAGGAACAGAAGAATGCATCTCCCAGGTTCCCCACAACATATCCCGACTGTCAGTGTCACCCATTACATAACAATTGCTGTCTATCACGGCCTGTTGCGGCATCGGCGCCTCACCACGTCTCGTGCGTCTCCAAGCAAGCGTGTTCGCATTCACTTTGTCCCGGGGCTTCCCACCCAATCAGCGTCACCCAATTCCCTTCACCTTCAAATGCGCCGACGCCCCTGGGGCACCTGTGAGGCTTCGCCCCCCCACGTAACGGCTAGGTTCGGCCTTCACACTGACCCTCCTTACGCTATTGACCAAGCTTGCATGGGCCTGCCTCGCCACGTGATGGCTGATAAGCTCCGTTCTTGCGCGCTGAAGTCATCGTGGGTTGGCCACGGGATCCTTCTCCGTCCCGGTGAACCTGTGGCTTTCTGCGTCTCTCGGCCCTCTACACACGGGCCGGTTCGGCCTTTGCGGAGGAGACCAGGGGGGACCGACTAACACCAGGCTTGGTCAATGCCATGCTGGATATCAAAGGCAATTGCTTGGAATGGGGAATGGCACTCGGTGATGGCTAGATATGGCTGGAGATAGCGCCACCTCTCTCACACACCCCAGGAACGGGCGATAAATAAGGTCTCCCTCTCGCACACTCTGACGTCGAAGGTCGAAAAGGTTAAACCGAACTTATCTTCCACTGACGCTCTGTTATCTGGAGAGTGCCCGATCCTACCAACCACTTCCTGAGCTGAGCATCCATCTGTACCTTTATATAACAACCACATCGTCACCACGCATCCTCGTAAACAAACACCACACCAAACACTCACAGTCTTCTGCACGCATCCTCTGGATCCCTCCAAACTGATCCATCCCCAACTATACCACACCTGGCAACTACCACCCAACCACAACACCCCGCCATATAATGAGCTTGGCCCTTCGGCGAGGGACGTGCCAGCCCCTCCGCTGGGCGCCGTCATCCTCCAACACCACCATCGCCATTCAGCCATGCATCGCCATCACCAAGATCAGTGTGGCCACCCGCCGTCACATCCACTCCTCTGAGCGACGCACCTCCACCATCGTCGAGCAACACCCCATCCCCGACCCAATCCCTCCCCCCGTCGGCACCGGTCGAGCGCCTCTCTCCGTCCTGCCCTTGATCATGATCCTGCGCTCCCTGGCCACCATGACCGTGTCGTCGTCGCCCATGCTGCTGCCTCCCTCGCTGCGCATCATGGGTGTGTTGGCAAACACCACCAACTCCATCCTCAACCCGGACACGAACCCGCTTCTCCGTTTCTTCCTCAAAAAGACCTTTTATGCTCAGTTCTGCGCTGGCGAGAACTCGGCCGAGGTCAAGGGAACCATTAACGGGCTCAAGAACATCGGCTTCACAGGCGTTATTCTGAACTATGCCAAGGAGGTCGTTCTCACCGATGACCAGGCCAAGTCGCTCAAGGATGGTGCCATGGAGACTGATGAGTGCATCCAGAATGAGATCCTGCCCTGGGCGCGAGGCACTCTGGAGACCGTTCGACTGGCCGAGCCCGGTGACTTTGTCGCCCTCAAGTTCACTGGCGCCGGTACCATTGCTCTGTATCAGCTCAAGGGTCGTCTACCTCCCAGCCCCGCCTTGTACAAGTCCATCGACTCCATCTGCCAGCTTGCCCACGAGCGTGGTGTTCGCCTCCTCTTCGACGCCGAGCAGGACATGCTCCAGGACGGCATTGACGACTGGACTCTGGAGTTCACCCGCAAGTACAACAAGAGTCTCGGCGAGGCCGTCATCTTTGGCACATACCAGGCCTACAAGAAGAACTGCGCCGAGGTCCTGTCCCGCCACCTCGCTCTCGCTCAGGTCGAGAACTTTGCTCTTGGTGTCAAGCTGGTCCGTGGCGCTTATCTCAATTCTGACCCCCGTGAGCTCTTCCACGACACCAAGGAGGACACCGACGCCTGCTACGACTCTCTCGCTGCCAGCGTCCTTACTCGCCAGTGGAACATCGATGTCAAGGGCGAGGGCGAGTACCCCGCGACCAGTCTTGTCATTGCCTCGCACAATGCCGAGTCAGTTCGTCGAAGCCGTGCTATCATGGAGGCCGGGCGCGCCAAGTCGGATATTGCTTTTGCCCAGCTCCAGGGCATGGCTGATGAGGTCAGCTGCGAGCTGGTCGAGGCCGGTCAGTCGGACAAGGCCAAGGTCCTGCCCGCTTACAAGTACCTCGTCTGGGGAACTACTGGCGAGTGCATGAAGTACCTGCTTCGACGGGCGCACGAGAACAAGGACGCTGTGCAGCGTACCAAGGGTAGCCGGGACGCTCTGTGGACCGAGCTGGTCCGGCGATGCAAGAGCGCGGTCGGTTTGGCGTAAAGAACGAAAAGGGAAAGGGAACAGGAAAAGAATCTTTATATCATGTTTTTTGTTCTTCTGTTTTGCATCATGGGTAGCGATTAGGAGTCTGGGGCGCTTATGGTCTCAATGCTTGAGGTAGACACAGCATAGATGAAGATATGACTTACGTTTTGAAACATCTCCTTGGCGACAAGGTTTTCAAGCTTGTGAATGAATGATTCAAACTCCACGGAGGGCCATTGCACCGATAACGAGGGACTCCATCTCCCTCTTCCTGGCCTTGTCATCCTGGATATCATCAAGCCACTTGAGACCATTCAGCTTGTAGTACTTGCGCACCTTGGGCACATCAGCTGTGGTAGCGATCTGCTCGTCTGTGATGGGCAGCGCTTCTCCCTCAACATTGGCCTTAAGATGATGCCAGATCTGGTCATGGGTGAGGGGCTGGGCACCATCATCTGATGGGAAAGTGACTTTGACCACAATGAGGTCTTTAGTTGAGGGTGAAATGCCATACCGGCGGTAGGCGTCAGCAATCTGGACGCCACGGATCAGCCTCGGGCAAACATTTGTTGATAGACGAGGGGCACGGTACGTTATTGGAGGAGCTCATTGAACAGACGATTTCAGAGTGAACATTCGGGGTCCTGAGAGCGCCATTCACGGCAGTGGACGTAGCCTTGAAGACGGCGGATAATAATTGAAGCCGGGAGATGACCTGGTTGAGGACTTGGGATCAGTGAGATGCCCTGGTGCCAAGTCGCGTACCCCCGATTACATGCGGACACAGGCAGTGATCGGACCGGAACTCACCACGGAGGCATCGATAAAGGCGTACTCAAATTTGGCGTTCCGAGAAAGGAGCTGCTGGTGCAGAAAGGCCGCATTCTGTACGTCACGGAATAGGGCAGCGTAGACCTTGTATGAGTCTGGCAGGTGTTCAAGAGTCACGGTTTCGAGCGACATGGTGCGAGGCCGCTGAGAGTTCGGAGCGCGCTCTTGGCGGTTCTTTTGACTGGGTCACACGACCAAAGTTGGGTTGAAATTTGTTGGAGATGCTGTTGCGGTATAGCGCGGGACGTTTGTTGCCTTGGTTGTCGTGAGGTTATTGTCTCGTCTCGTTGTCAGTCGTCGCAAGTCAAGTAGGTTCGCAGATTCATCAATCTTTTGGTGTGGAGGGGTAAGATCCGAGATGCTGGGCGGTGCGGCGGGGCATTGTGACGTACTCCGTCCGTACAGTCTGGCATGTTTTGCACTGTAGATGCACTGTCCTACAGGCTAACATTAGTCGCGGTGCTCTCTCGTACAGTTATGCCTTGGACTTCGAATTACCACTACTACACTCAAAAGCCCGGACTCGAACCTCACTCACAACACGTCACGAATCTCGGCATCCCCTTATCCCGTCCAGGATCAGTTGTGAAGTTTGACAAATCCATCTCTTTGACTTTGGACTTCTACGTCACCCGTTGGACAGGCAGCCAGGCTATGCCATCTTGTTCTACGTCGTCCTCTCGTCCTCACCACCATCTCATCATCAGACTTCCGCTACCACCGTTCACCTCTCATTATCGCCGACCTTGGGTCGGGCGCCTAGGTCATACAAATCAAGGTTGACAGATGTTGTAAGTTAGCGCGAGCGGAACAATCAACCTGCAGCCAGCAAGGCACACGACCCAAGGCAAGGCACCGCACGATCGGTACAGTAGCCTGTAGGGCTGCTCTCAATGCAGAATGACATTGCACATGGATCATACTTGGGTAAGGTAGTAGTGCTCATGGAGGGGTTCCATTGAGCGCATGGCTTGCGTGTGTTGGAGCTTATCATCGGAAGTAGACTGGAAGAACCAACAAAACTGTGTCCTCGTTTATTCGGGCCAAGAGAAACTTGAGACGGAACTCCCGGCCTCGTCTCGATTCCACGCCACAGAAATCATCTTGCCTAACCTATGCTTCCCAGTCTTTGGATGTGGCTTGCTCAACGAAAGCTCAGGGCCTTCTGGGCGATCCCCCTTGCAACGCCTCGAAACATGTCCGTTGCGGCGCTGTCACAACTTTCGAGAGACTCTGCCAGCGCATATTGTGTATTGTGGCTGCTCCCCTTCCATACCGTTGTTCGTCTGGAAGGCATCTCCGTTTATCGTCTTCAACATTTCGTGTCGGCTAAGACATCTTCCATAGTTGGGGCTCTGTGCTTTCTGACTGCTTCTTCCAAGCGGGTTGCAGACTTTCCGGTGTAAGCGAGGCCGTTAAATGATGGGTTTTCTTGATCGCCAACTCCGGCCATCATCTGTTGGCGACGGCGTATATCAACCTCTGGTGGACGGGGCTTCTCGAAGATCCGTCGAGGCTGGTTCTGGACAAGACATCTAGAAGGTTTTGTGCTAGACCAGAGACCCATTACTCCAGATCTTTGCTCTTTTGCAATCACATCCTCCTCAATAACGTTGCTTAGCTGTTTCATCTTCACGGAGGAAATAACATAAACAGCCACGGCTTGAGTCCAGACTCTGCTGCTTCTGTCTTGATCACAGACATCTGCTGTTCCCTCCCAAGCCACTCACCCAACCCGCGGCCGGGGTTCGTCGAGGCAAGCGAGCCTGAGGCGCCCCTCCACTAGCACGCCGGAATTGCAGCGCCGAGTCCACTAATGCATAGCGCATTCCCCGCCGAGCAAGTCCCCTGTACAGTGCCGGCAGTGCAAGAACCAGCAGCAGCTGGAGGCTTAGCAGGGGCTCTTAGCGGCGCGACCAGCTCCAGGTCCCTCGACTGCCAATCGAGCGAGTCTTGCGTGTCGATGATGGATGCCATTGCCCAGCGGAACCTCAGTTTCCCCATCGCCAACTTTTCGTCACCGTCCTCGTTGTTGTCGTCGTCGCAGCCAGCATCTTTTGTCTGGCCATTCGGCGCGCCATCCTACTCTGCCCCTGCATGGGCTCCCGATAGCTACGCCTTCAACTTGAATCCTCCCCCTCCCGCTGTGAAAGCGCCTGCGACCAGACCGAAACCGACTGGGCGGCGGCTGCGCCAGCCCGCCGCGTCCACCAAGAGCGCGAGCAACAAGAGCGCTTCATCCTCGGCTACCTCGTCAGCGACCTCCTCGCCGACTTCCTCCAGGGGCATCTCCCCGCGCTCCAAGCCCAAGATGCCAGCGGGACGCCCTCCGAAGCGACCGGCAAGCAACGGTGACGATGAGAGCGCCGGCCAGACTCCGGGCAAGGTGAAGCTGCCCAGGTTAGAGCGCGGCCCCGACGACTTCTCCAGCGTCGTCAAGAACCGATTGCAATCGTATACACGTACGGGGCAGGCTTGCGACAGGTGCAAGGTACATCATGGCCCCCGAATCACTCCCTTGAAAGCGGATACTAACCACGCCGCCCGCGTAGGTTCGCAAGATTCGGTGCGACGCCCTCCCCGAGGGATGCTCCCACTGCACCAACCAGAACCTCGAATGCTATGTTACAGATCGCGTGACAGGGCGCACGGAGCGAAGGGGGTACATGCAGGAGCTGGAAAGGGAGAAGAACGACATGCTCTCACATATCCGCAATCTCGAGAAGCTCCTGGGCAACAGCGGCGTCGAGGTCAAGCCTTGGCAATGGGCCCCTTACGCGCAATATCCTCCCGGCGTGTCCTTCGACGACATAGGCAACCCGATTTCCGATCCAGATACGGGAGACACATGGTCGCAGGTTGGTAGCGCATGGGTCAAGAACTACTCGGCAAAGCCCAAGTACACTCCCAGTTTCCCTCGCAGTCTGTTAGAGTCAAGGCCTCAGGACAGCCATCTTGGAGTCGGGGGCGACAGTGCCCCTCTGAGTTCCATCAAGGGAACTCGATTATCCATCCTGGGCATGACGGTCGACCTCGCCTCTTTCCAAGGCCCGGACACGGACGAGCCTCCAGCCGATGCAAAGACCTCGGCGCCTTTATACAACAACTCGCCTCAGGCTTTTCTCCAGTCCATCATGAACGTCAACCCTCCTATGCAAGTTGACATGCCTTCCCGCGAAGACGCCTTCACTTATGCTGAATGGTACTTCCGCACTTTCTCCGTCTTTCTCCCAGTCCTTCACAAGCCGTCCTTCATGCAATTGGTAAGGCCCCATCTCCATGCTTCTGATAAAACGCCCACTAACGGCCTGGCAGTTGGCGCGCATGTATGACGAACCTAACTTTGAGCCCTCTGTGGCCGAGCTCATCACCGTGCACATGGTTTTTGCTACCATCTACTTCCAGTACGGTACTCGAAATTGGCAGCAGGCAGATCAGCGCACTCATTTGAACGAGCTGTCCAACAAGCACTACCATTTTGCACTCAGCAGATTTTTCGAGCTCCTGTGCTCGCGCGACTTGGCTTCGGTCCAGGCCATGGCCATGATTGCAAAGCATACCAGAGCTTTCCCCAAGCCTGGTTCTGCCTCAATCATTGTCAATCTCGCCCTGCAGCGCGCACTCGAACTGAACCTGCATAGAGAGTCGAGAAAGCCAGGCGAGGGCACCAATCTCCAGCATGAGCTGCGCAAGAGGGCATGGTGGGTCATCTTGACTGTCTACGTGGCTGTCACAGGGCGCCGTGGGCGACCAATGCCCATTACCGTCGAGGAATTCGACGTCGGCTTCCCCGAGCCCATCGCTGATGAGCTTCTGTCTGATGAGGGTGTTGACACATCCCGTGACATTCCCTGCTCATACTGGGCAGGTCTTGCCAGTTTCAAGATCGTTCCCATCTACATGGAGATGTACTCGAACATCTACAGTGTCCGAAGGGACCCCCAGAATTATGTCAGCGTCGTGAACGCTCTGGAGACTCAGATGAAGAACTGGGAGGATGAGCTTCCTAACAACTTGAAGCTCGACCACGCTGAACAAACTGAGCAGGATCGCATGGCTGCGTTGTACTGCAAGACATGGACGCTCGAGTTCCTCCTTTGTTTGCGTCATCCTTCAGTGGCCATGACCACCGATAAGAAGATGATGGCCGAGAACATGGCCATTTGTGAGGATATTTCACGCAAAATGCTTCACTGTCAGCTTGAGATTCAAAAGCTCAAGTGTCTCGATACGACATGGTACCAAACGTCCATGT
The DNA here is from genome assembly GCA_014899095.1 of Fusarium buxicola. Lineage (NCBI taxonomy): Eukaryota > Fungi > Ascomycota > Sordariomycetes > Hypocreales > Nectriaceae > Fusarium > Fusarium buxicola. Next base: position 48,493 of record JAAVUK010000322.1, read on the forward strand.
ACACGGCTGGTGTCTTTACCATGCTCGTTGCCATGTGGGAGAGGCGCTTTGAGACAACGCCCGAAGCTATTGCCGCCTTGCGGGAGGAGATGAACGGCTGGGTCGGCATTCTTGAAGAGGTCGGCGCTCTGCTCGGTAAGTTCCACATTTCCGCTCTTGTCCCATATGTTCATGTGTCAGCCCTAACGTCTGTCCAGGCTCGGGACCTGGCCTCAGCGTCGAAATCGGGAACGTCATCGATCGTACCATTTCTTGGATCGAACATGACATGCGCAACAAGGACGACAAAGGGAGTCAGCCAGCCGTTACGCCAGAGATCAAGCAAGAGCAGCCTGCTCAGCCCTCTGCCTATCTGTCATCCCAAGTCCAATCCGCGAGGACGAATGGAGGGAACCAAAATGAGATTCCGTCATCGAAAGGTTACTTTCAAGACTCAGGCATCAACGGTCAGACGCCTTATTCTGCGCTCGCCTACGGCGAACACACGCAAAACAGCATGGCCCCGTCTGCCTACGACACTGAGGCCATGTTTTACGATACTACAGCGCAAGCTGCTGCTGCGGTAGCCGTAACAGCGATTCCATCTTCGACGACGCAAGCGAATCCACTTCTTGCTTTCACCTCGCATTCGACGCAACAAGTGCCGTCTCAGCCTGCACCCGACATGCTGTGGCAGAACCGCGGCAACACTACTTGGCATGACTGGACGACCGCTATTGCCGACAATCAGGATCGATATAACGCGTCGGCACTCTTGACACTTGGAGGCAGTACACGGGATGCCCCGACCGGCGCAGGCGCCCCAGGCGTTACGGCTGGCCTTTCATCAACGAACGATATGAACAGCATACAGCAGGGCCAGTGGCCTTTGATGTTGTTTGACCACATGGCGCCGAATGGATCTTGATTTTGTTGGCATTTGATGGGATCCGGCATTGTTTCCGCTCTCTAGAGCATTGACTGGGGCGTTTCGGTTAGTGCCACACCAAGGCATTCAAATGGGAAGAGGCGCCACGGCATCTGCGGTTCATTCAGACGCGATATTGACTGGTAAAGGACCGGTGAACGGTGATTTGGGATTGGGTGGATAAATATGTGCATAATAGCCATCGGGGGGGAGATGGTACGGAGACGAGTGAGCTTGAACGATGGTAAAAAATCATGAACAATGACAGTATATATAACTTATAGACGTACAAATTTAATGCATAAAGTTTCACCTTAGACCTCTGGAGGGGGGGTGGAGAAAAAACTGGCTTTTCTTGTCTCTGGGCGCATGAATTCATTGATTCCCTCAACGACGTTGCAACTTGACCTTTAGTTGTTGTTACCAAAGGCATAACGTTGGATATATAGTACGTATGTGAGAGGAGGCACAAGGTGGCCAGCCAGAGCTTATTCAGCCGAGCATCTCCCGGCCGAGCTACCCACTTCTTTTCTTGTCGCGCTCAGTTCAATCAGCTCCACGTTCAAGATACCTATTGCGAATCAACTCTGACCAGGCGCACGCTCTGCGCATTCGAATTGCATCGCGCACGACGCTCCACGACTCATAGAAACTACTCGCGACCACCGACAAGATGGGCAAGAAGCGGCGCGGCCACCCCGACATGGAGGAGATCCTCACCCGTCCGTGGTGCTACTACTGTACGAACCTTGGGCCTCGCATTCTGGACGATTCGAGACTAATCATTCTGCTGCAGGCGAGCGTGATTTCGAAGATCTCAAGCTTCTCATTTCTCATCAGAAGGCCAAACATTTTAAATGCGACCGCTGTGGTCGTCGACTGAACACTGCGGGAGGTAAGCTGGATGAAGTCGATCGTGTCTTAATCCTTGGACACGGGCTGACAAATTCGCACTACAGGTCTCTCCGTCCACATGAACCAGGTGCACAAGGAAAATCTCTCACAGGTCGAAAATGCGCTGCCGAACCGACAGGGCCTCGAGGTCGAGATCTTTGGCATGGAGGGTATCCCTCAGGACATCCTTGACCAGCACCGGAATCGCATCCTCCAGAACTTCCAGCAGGCGCAAAAAGATCGACAGATCGCGACAGGGAACCCGCTGCCCGGACAGGCAATGAGTAACTCTCGGAAGAAGCTCAAGGTCGAGTCGCCGGACGAGCTAAAGAAGAGGCTTGAGGAGTTCCGGACACGCAAGAAGGATGATACCGCCGATGGAGGTGTGGACGCTGCTGCGGCAGGGAACGAGAGCCAAGCCGCTTTTGTGAGCATCCCATTCTTATTCTTTTCTTCTTCAAGTATGCTAACGAGTGTAGAATCCCGCTCCCTATCAAACATCACAAGCAGCCTACGACCAACAACCGGGCTATCCTGCGCAAGCACCTCCAGCCGCAGCGCAACCCTACGGCTACTCATCCAACTCGCTGCCTGCGAGGCCATCACCTGGCAACCTGCCCGCAGCGCCTGGCCTTCCTCAGAGGCCGACACAAGGCGGGGCCTGGAACGGGCCCAGCGGACCAGCGCCCGGCTCTGGTGACGACATTGACCAGCTGATCCGCATGGCTGAGGCGGGCATCAAGCCGCCGCAGAAGGGCGAGGGTGGAGAGGAAGCGGGAGATAAGAAGAAGAAGGACAAGGACAAGAAGGCAAGGATGTTCTATGAAGATGCCGAGATCAGCCCCGACGAGAGAATGGCTGCGCTTCCGCGGTATGTGTTTACACCAGAGGTTGAGGTCTAGGACACGTCGATTCTGTGAAGGGGACGATGAGATTCGGGATCTTGCTTGGAACGGACTTGGTGTGAGGACTTATTGCATGGTTGGCGTCTCGGGCTGTAAATTAAATGGCTGATGCGATGGTGTTTGATTTCCGTCGAGCTGTGATGGGTGTTCTGCAAATTGTCGCATGTACTGCGGTCGTAAACTGGCCGTTCCAAAGGTTTGGGTCTTTCTCGCTTTAATGGTGAATGGGTCTCGGTTCATTAACACCCGCGAGAAAGCTGTAGGCAACAGAACTATCAACATGAAATTGTGCATGATCATAGGCGTGCTTCCTTCCTGTCAGTCCAACTAGGCCAAAGATGATGTGTTTTGTTTCTGAGTGGCGGTCTGTTTCGTTGTAGATCCCTGTTTGTTATGCGAGGTCTTTGTTATGATGGCCGCTGAATCGGTCGGTGCTTGCAAATCATTGGATTGTTGGCACCAAGCAGGGATTGAGAAGACCAAAAACTCGGGTTTGTTAACAAAATCTCAGCTATACAGTTTCCCAACAAAGTCTAAGAGCCATCGCTCAAGGTCTGGCTCTCAAGCTCTCCAGAATCTCCCATCAATACTCACTGTAGGGTAAATTCGGATCCCCTCAACTTTCTCCTCGCCATGACCACTGCAGTCACAGGGAACCCCTGGCAAGCCCCTGGAAGCCACACCCGAGCTAACGTTTCCACGGTAACGGATCCCCGAAACGTGCAAAAACAAACTACCTAAACGTCACCAACCTGCAACCGTGCTCGGCAGTCCGACTGAAAGGCTTCCACTCTTCAACTACAAACGACAACCAGGTAGGGTTCGATTCATCTTTGCTTTTAACCCGGTTTTGAGCATTGTTCTCATGATCTCAAGATCGGAGAAGAACGCGCCTTTCGTTTTTTGCTGTTGAGCTTTGTTTATTGAACCTGTCCGATTCTATTCTGCCGTCCGCAACAAGCTACAAGGAACAGCGCAACGCAACACAACACAACACAACACAACACAACACACGAGAACGGCCAGAGGAGAAAGATCATGGCCATTTCGGGACAGTCGTCAATCACTGTTGCCGGTATGATGGATGCATTCCTGGGAAACTGTGTGGTTGCTAACCCGCGTCTTAGTCCGAGTTCGGCCCTTCACCATCCGCGAAGCTGCGCAACTGTATGCTCGAGCCATGCTCCGAGGTGTTGACACCGGTCGCTGACTCTACCACAGACAAAAGAATGAAGATGGAACACTCTTTCTTGGCGATGGCTCTCTCGCCACTGCCCCAACGCCTAAGCTGCACCAGCGCGGTATCCGAAACGTCATCAAGGTCGTCGACGACCGCTGCTTGTACGCGCTTCACTCCAGCCATCATCTCTGCACAAGCGCTGACGTCTCACAGAGTCTTCGATCCTCCCGAGGATAACCCCGTTCAGAAGTTTTCGCGATCCGTTCTGCCGTCATCAAAGAAGGTCAAGGACCAAGTGTTTGCCTTTGACCGCGTGTTTGACGACAACACCACCCAGTCCGACGTGTACGAAGGCACCACCCGGTGCCTCCTCGATAGCGTGCTGGACGGCTACAATGCGACAGTTTTCGCCTACGGTGCCACGGGTTGTGGCAAGACACATACCATCACCGGAACGTCCCAACAGCCCGGCATTATCTTCATGACCATGCAAGAACTGTTCGAGAAGATTGGGGAGCGCAGCCAGGACAAGGTCACCGAGCTGAGTCTTAGTTACCTGGAGATCTACAACGAGACCATTCGCGACCTGCTGGTTCCGGGGGGGAGCAAGGCCGGTCTGATGCTCCGAGAGGACAGCAACCAGGCTGTTGCAGTCCCTGGACTTACGAGCCATCACCCCAAGGATGTGCAAGAAGTCATGGATATGATCGTCAAAGGAAACGAGTACCGTACCGTGTCGCCCACTGAGGCCAACGCCACGTCATCTCGATCACACGCCGTTCTCCAGATCAACATCGCCCAGAAGGACAGAAACGCCGACGTCAGCGAGCCTCACACCATGGCCACTCTAAGCATTATCGATCTGGCTGGCTCTGAGCGAGCATCCGTCACCAAGAACCGCGGCGAGCGTCTCACTGAGGGTGCCAACATCAACAAATCACTCCTTGCTCTGGGAGGCTGCATCAATGCCCTTTGCGATCGTCGACAGAAGGCTCATGTTCCATACCGAAACAGCAAGCTCACACGACTGCTCAAGTTTTCCCTCGGCGGCAACTGCAAGACCGTCATGATTGTATGCGTGTCACCATCGAGCGCGCATTTCGACGAGACCCAAAACACCCTGCGATACGCGAACCGAGCCAAGAACATCCAGACCAAGGTCACACGTAACGTCTTCAACGTCAATCGACACGTGAAGGACTTCTTGGTCAAGATCGACGAGCAGATTGCCTTGATCAACGAGCTCAAGGCACAGCAGAAGGACGCCGAGAAGATCTGCTTCGCCAAATTCCAAAAACAAAGCGAGAAACGGGACTCGATGGCTCGCGAGGGGATTCAACGACTGCGTGTAGCCTACGAGAACTCTGCTACTGATCGTCAGGAGCGTATTAACGGCATGAAGAGATTGAAGGCTTTTGAACGTCGGATCGGTTTGCTTTCGGGATGGATCGCGGCATTTGACACTGTTTGCGATCAGAGAGGCGATGAAGACTCGATGCCACAGAACTTGGTCGCCATTCGAAAGACGGCACATGGCGTCTTGGTCGAGTTGGAGAACAGCCGTCATCACCTCCACCAGAAACTGGACAAGTCAAACTGGGAACGCGCTATCGATACGGCTCTGTCGCATAGCTTGCAGCAGCTTCAAGGCATCGAGGGTGTCGATGCCGGAGAGGCTGATAGCTTGACTCGTGAAGCTGAGCTTCTCAAGTCCAACTTCAACCGCGAGGCTTACCTGGAGGTTCTGGAGCAGGATAAGACTGGTGATGCCGCCATGGTCCAGATGCTGCTCACTGCTCAGTTTGACATGCTCGCTTCCCTCTCTGACACCATCGGCATGGATGAGGAATCAGCTGTCGCTCACGCTAAGGAGATTATCAACCGTCTCCTCCAAACCGGCTACACTGCTGCCGGCCAGGTCGTCAAGCCTGATGGTTCTATGCCCGCGGTCGAAATTTTCCCACCTACCAAGCGCGGAACGCCCAAGCGCAAGAAGGTTGCATCTGTCGTTGTCAAGCCCATTGCACCCCCTGCCCTCCTGCCTGTCCAAAACGAAAATGGCCCTGCGAGCCCGATGAAGGCATCTCCACGACGACGTAGGGTGATGGGAGCCTCAAAGAAGGGCGTCAGCTTTACGCCAGTGAAGAAGACCAAGAAGGGAGGCGTGCGATGGCGAGATGACGAGACAGAGCAGGGCACCTTGGCAGACTTTGAGAAGACACCTCTAAAGTTCACGGGCTCATCACCGGAGCAGTCTTCCCCCGAGAAAAGTATTGTCGCCCCTGCAATCCCGGATTATCTCGAACTGGAAGAGCCGGCCAACGAGGAGTCAAGCCCGAGTCTCGAGGCTCCCGAGGCAAGCAGCTTTGGAGCGGCCAAGCCCAGCAGGTTCCAGGCTGGATTCCTCGCGAAGGGCGCTAGGCGCTCTCTTCACACCGACGGATCTCCAGTACCGAAAGCTCCTGCGTTGAGTTTGAACTTGTCATCGAGCTCTCCCGAGACACAGCGAACACCGCCTTTGCGATCTCTAGATGTCACTAAGACTGGCAACTTTTCGCCATCGCCGTCTGGGCTGGGAATTCCGCGACCAATGCGACACTTGACGACAATCAGCGACGAGAACAACCCACCCGGATCTGGGTCGGATTCAGAATCGAGCACTATGGATGCTCGAAAGCTCCGCAATGCCCTGCACTCTGCCATGAAGGACAAGGCTCGTAGAGCGAGCATCCTGACGGGCTCTTCTGCATCAAACGGCAGGCGAGTGTCATCGATGGGATCGCTGAACAGCGACCGATCTGGACCCAGGCCTAGTTTGCCTGTGGCCCTGGCCAGCAGCACCAACGGGATCTCTCGACTCCGCCGAGGTAGCGCTGAGAGGAGGAGAAGCCCTCCGCTGGCCTGCTCCCCGCCAGAGTGGAAGGCAGATAAGTCCTTGACACAGGGACAGGCGAGGCGAATGAACATGAGCGGCAGCACGCGGGCAGAGAGGACAGAGAATGTCGGAGGAAGCCCTCGCGACGGCGGCTTGGCCAGTGACAAGCCTCGACGGATCACTATTGGTACCGGAGCTGGAGCGGCAGCTGGTCACCGCCGACAAGACAGCCGGGGAAATATGGCTTGGCGATGAGTATGAATCGGCTGGGTGAGGATTGGCCTGTACTAAACTACTAAGTTGGCGTTATGGCCTTGGATGATGGAATTGTTTATGAGCCCGGAGTTTCGGCTGCGGTATTTGGGACTTTGCATGTTCTGTGTAGAACGATAGTGTTAGTGTATGGATTTGTCTAAGCGATGCCATGTTTGGCACCTTTTAGCATTCATTGCATTCGTGTTGTGTTCTGTGCATATGACACGGAGGGTTTGAGGCCATTTAGTTTGACTGAGTTATCACTGACTGAGCTGCTGAAGCATTGAGACTACCTTAGGCCTGTCGACAGCGTTACTATCCAACGGAAGTCGGTGTCATCTTCTCCGATGATGCTATGCACTTACCAAACCGTCGCATTCTTAACGCCGATGCATTACCGCCGACGTGTTTGTGGTGATGATGACATGTCGGCGATAGGCCATAGCATAACACCTGACCTGCCCCTACTCTGCAATGGCCAGTGGGAAATAAACCTGAATGGGTTGTTCGATTCGGCTATACAGGCCATGTGTAAAAGAGGCGTCAACCCATGTTTGCTGGGAGATGATTGAGTGGATGGTTTTGTGGTGGTTCAACCTCGTATCTCATATAAAAAGGTCTGATGAAGCCCTCCATAGTCAGTAAATCACCGACATTCTCTTGTCCAAACATTTGTCAATTATTTGACCATGGCATCTACTCCCGTCTGGTTCATTACGGCCGCTTCATCCGGCTTCGGCCACGAAATCACCCTCCAGGCACTCAAGCGCGGCCACACTGTCATGGCTACAGCTCGCAACCCTTCACGCATCCAAGACCTCGCCGACGCAGGCGCTCACACGCTGGCCTTTGACGTTACGGCATCGCTAAGCGACATGGAAGCCATTGCCAAAGACGTGTTTGCCAAGCATGGGCGCGTGGACTACCTCATCAACGCTGCGGGCTTCATCCTCGAGGGCTCGGTGGAGGAGATGTCGCCGCAGGAGGTCTACGACAGCTTCAGCACCAATGTCTTTGGGACTATGAATACAATCAAGGCGTTTCTGCCCGGTATAAGAGCGCAAGAGATGGGCGGGAATGGTACAAGAGGCACGATTGCGACGTTAGGAAGCCTCGGCAGCTGGCGCGGCGGTGCTGGCTTCTCCGTGTATGCCATGACCAAGGCGTGCGCGTCGTCACTCGCAGAGTCCCTCAGGGAGGAACTGGTGCCGTTCAACGTGGTCGCGACGGTGGTTGAGCCAGGCTACTTCCGCACCAACTTCCTCAACCCGGGCAACAGGGTGACGACGGAGCGGCGCATGCCCGAGTATGAGGATGGGACGACGCCGACGGGAAGGACGAGGAGGGCACTGGAGATGACGGATGGGAAGCAGCTGGGAGATGTGAGGAAGGGGTGCCGGGTGCTTGTCGACGTGCTCACTGGGAGTGGTGCTGCGCAGGGGAGGGAGGTTCCGGTGAGGGTTCTGCTGGGGAGTGATTGTGAGGCATTTGTCAGGAGCAAGTGTGAGGAGACGGTGGGGCTGTTGGATGAGTGGAGGAGTGTGGCTGTTGGTACGGATTATGAGGAGTGATGGATTGTATATGTTGAGGCTACCGTGAGGAGGGTCTATAGGAGAGACTGGATAAGGCTGGTCTGAGCAAGGGGGTTCTTGTCATGATGACTTATTGGCTCCGTTTGTACCTCTCAGAAAGTAGGCTGCAGTATGCCAAGAAACCCAAGTTGTCGCATTATCAATTGTCTTCTAGGGCTTGTTGAAGCTGGGGTTTGACTAGACAACCCAGCTTCTTCTCTTCATCTTCCACTTCAATCATCTTCATCTGGTTGCCAGGTGGAAACTGTCTAAGTAGATGACTGCCCGCTAAATACCGCCAATCTCCAGCTCATCCCCAGCCGATCCAGCCGATCTGAAAGCCTCTCCACCCGAGAACCGGGGTTCCAGCCGATCCATCCGACAGCGACTCATAGACGCGATAATCGAGGATGAAGCAAGAATGATTCAGAATGAAAAGGATGCATTTGAATCACGCCATCGCCAAGGTGGACATTTTCAAAGCTAATTTGCGGCATCCTGGGGGCACATATAAGACCGAGTTTCAATGTTCAAGTCATCCATGTCTAGCAAGTTTCTTGTAACTTACTTATGCTGACGCCCTCCCCAAATTAATCCCAACGTTGAATCAAATCCATCATGGCTCCGGGTCTTGTCCAAAACAACTCCTCCTGGTCCGAGTCTGGAAAAGTCAACACAGACATCTTCCCAGACGGCTTCAAGACTTCAGGCCAACATGAACCCATATACATTCAGCCGTACGAGAAGTTTCCCAAAGAGATCACAGGCCAGACGGCATGGAAGCCTGGAGATTATAAAGATAACCCAGAGAGGTGGACACACTCTTTTACCCAAGAAGAGATTGCCGAGATTGAGACTGCGGCGGACAAGTTTATTGAATCGGGATTGCCTCTGACGGCTATCACAAAGGTGAGTAAATTACTCAGGATCTATCAAAAGCACACGAATTCACATTTCTAGGATCACTTCAAATTGCCCAGGCTATCTGAGCTCATGAAGGAGCTCCGTAAAAAGCTTGTCGATGGCCAGGGCTTCTGGCTATTCAAGAATCTCCCCGTCCAAGAATGGGGTTTGCAGAAGTCTGCCACGGCATACATGGGCCTCGGAACTCATCTGGGCTACTTTGTCAGTCAGAACAGCCGCGGACATGTCCTCGGCCATGTCAAGGACCTGGGCGAGGATCCGACCCAGACGGACAGGGTCCGCATCTACCGAACCAACGCCAGACAATACTTCCACACCGACTCTGGAGACCTGGTCGGGCTCCTCTGCATGGCCAAGTCCATGGAGGGCGGCGAGTCCGACATCTGCTCTCAGCATCACATCTTCAACTGCCTGCAGCGCGAGAATCCCGACGTGGCTAAGCTGTTTTGCGAGCCCATCTGGTACGCGGACCGCAAGGGTGAAGTCTCCGAGGGCCAGAAGCCTTGGATGCGCACCGCCGTCTTCTACCTCGAGAACGACCCCGAGGGAAGCCCACGCGTGTACGGCAAGTTTGACCCAAACAATGTCACATCGCTGTGGCGCTTCAACTCTGGCCCAGACGCCCAGATCCCGCCCCTCTCAGACGCTCAGCTGCTTGCAATGAAAGTCCTCGAGGACACGTGCAAGCGGGAGGCGCTGCATATGATTCTTGACCCGGGAGACATGCAGTTCGTCAGCAATCAGCACGTGTTCCATGCTCGCACGGCGTACAAGGACTACGCGCTGGGAGCAAAGGATGAGAGTGGGAAGTTGAGGCCGCAGAGGCATCTTATGAGACTCTGGCTGTCTGTGCCTGTGGACGAGGGCGGATGGAAGCTGCCGTTTCCTGATATGCATATGAAGAAGCGCGGCGGTATCCAGGTCAATGACACGCCGCCAAAGTGTCCTCTTGATGCCGAGTAGACGTCGTAGCAAGTAGATAGTTGAGTCCCAGGGTTGAATTGCCTGTATACACAACGAGCCGGATCTGCTTCCAATGCTCGTCAAGTATAGATTGCTTAATTTAATTGATCATCTGACGAGAGGACTTGACCTCGGACGCGAGGGCAATGCTTGGCTCCTATCACGTATGACTCAAGCATACTCCCCTATCTGCGACATGCCTATCCACGACATAGGCCCATCCCCATTTGTTCCAGAGTCAAGAAGCATCTCTGCAACCTGCCAGTCTCTTGCCACGTCAGGCGCAAAGAACATGTCCAGATTGTGTCCGAATCCCTCCATTCCCACATCCACTTGCGGCGGCTGTTCCATGACCTGTAGCACGCCGGCGGCGACTGCAGGTCCCCTCCGTACGGGCATGACGGGAGCGTGGCCCTCGGGAATCTCGTTACGCGCCATGCGGAAGATTGAAAGCGGGTGAAGATCAGAGTCTGCCGCCCTTTGGGGAGGTGACTCTGGTTCGTCTCTGCTAGGGAAAGATAGGTATGGATCGTCTAGGATGACGTCTGGCAGAGGGAGAATGCTGTTGGAATCAACACCTAGCTTCTGGAGCATGCTTTCGGCTCCTCGAGACTAGCACACGCAAACATTAGCAGGGATTGCAGAGATGGGCGCGGACACTTACAAGACTATCGGCCATGGCATTGGTAGCACGCATCGTCTTTAAAGCCTTCAAGTTACTCTGCAGATACGGAATGGTGCTGAGCACGAGATGCCGCTTGCTGATGGCCATGGGGTCGGTGACTTGAGTCAAGTAGAAGAGCATCACGCGGTTGCTCTCGTACGCAATGGTAGGGAGCCACGTGTCGCCGATCATCCTAGGGCCATGCTGTTCTGCCTCTGCAATGATTGCGGCCAGAGTCCGTGCCACCTTGAACAATGCGTACTGCAAGTGTCTCAGAAAGTCATGCCTTTCAGGGGGGAAATGGAAGGGTGATCGGAGCTTGAACAGTTCAGGAGTGCCAATGCGGTAAAAGTCCAACATGGTCTGGTAGTAGGCGCAGTGGAAAAAGCACAGAGCACCTAGCTGCGACGACTCCTTGCGCAGATATATGGTTGATGCTGTAAACTGGAGACTTGGCGGAAGAGACGCGTACCACGTTTGCAGCTCCTGGTCTAGCTGCGAGAACTCGGAGTCGGGAAGCCAGGGCAGCTTGGCCGTGTCCAGGTGCTTGATGTACCACAGAACCCGCCTTCTGATTTCCAGCTGTTGGATGAGATAGGCCAGTATGCCCATGTTGCTGTCTATGTCGGCTGGTATTCCATCGCGCGGGATAAAGTCCAGAGGCGGCCCATTGAGTGTTCGGGTGATACAAGGCCGTTGGTGCAGAAAGTTCCAATCATTGCATGGCAGCTGGATCTTTAGATCCTTCTCAAAGATCAGGGTTAGCTGTTCGACGCCATTGCTGCACAGAACGTCTGTAACATAGCAGCTCCACATGAGGCGTCGTCGACACTCGCGAGCTGTAGCGGATAGGGTAGCGTCGGGTGATTGATGGAGCAGATCAGAGGAATACTCGAGATTAATTTGCAGAGCTTGTGTCATCCGGGCCATCAAGGCACTCAAGACAAAGGCCTGCGTGAAGTTGGCCATGCGGAGGGCATAGTCGTAGAGCAGCTGGGCGGTCTAACAAGGTAAGCGAGGCGTAAAGAAGCGTAAAGTTGAGGCGCGGCTAAGTTACCATCAAACCATCGATGGAGATCTGGTTCGTATTCCCCAGGAGTAGACGCTCGGCTGTGCTGGCCCATTGCGAACCCGCCTTCAAGATAAAGGCCGTGGGGAGTTGCTGGACGGTGTCGCTGTACTCTAGAGCAAAGAACCTAAGAGTTGTGTTAGTTGTCTTTGCTACATTGGCGTCGAGTGCTAAGAACATACTGGGCACCCAGAGTACACATAATATGTAACAGGGCATCGTCCCGTAAACCAGTGCCGAGCTTGTCATTCAGCGTCTGCATGAAGGATGGTTTATGGATGAAGGAGAAACAGCGAAGTGGCTGGATATTCTGAAAATAGTACTCAACCAGCAGCCTGATATGCTTGGCATCTGGCAGCTCAGGGGAGCTCAGCCTTGAAACTATGAGTGTCTGGTTATTCATTAGGGAGGACGTGTCAGATACCAATGCAACTGTACAGTCGCTTCCAAAACCGGTGGAGACTCTTGGCGACCGGAGTCATTAGACTGGCTCGAACGGTTTGATGCGGCTTCTTGATGAGCGTATGGCTTGGGCGGCGAGTTTCCACAGGTCATGTCTTGGTAAGAACAGCAAAGGTTTTTCTCACGACATCTCTCGCATGAGGGACACTCGGTAGTACTACCAGAACATTTGCACCTCGCCACTCGGCAGCCGTTACATGACCTACGATTCCTCCTACCGACTGCAGGCCTTGATGTTGGCCCAGGAAGACTGTAAGTACACTCTAGATGCAAGCCTTGACAGTTTCCGCAGACACGTTGGCGTTCATCGCATTTAACCTGCCGTGCTTTAGTCAAGATAGTCGACCGAAGAGACGTGATTTCTCACTTTTCGCGCCCGACAGGTATTGCAGCCTGAAGGTGTCTATTATCAACCATAGTGTTCACGGCTTGCGTGGGTTTCAGCTGTAGAGACAAGCTTGCCTCTATCCAGACTTACCGAATCGGGAACGCGTCTTCTTGGACTGTCGAGTTTTACTAGACGTGCCATGTGCTTCTTGGCTTTCGGACATGGTAACTTACGCCCACGAGTTTAGAATCTATAGCTTCTGCCAGCTGTGGTTATAGTCTGGAGAGTGATTTAACAAGCTGCGGGGTTCAATATGGCGTTGTCTAAGTGCTATATGACGTCATGACGTTATCTAAAGTACCTAACCTCAACGTTGATTCGATAGGTTGAATACCGTCTGTCGATAGTATAGTTTGGCTGCGCTAGTTGAAGTATTGCAGAATGCTTGAAGGCATGATTGGACAATAATCTGGTGAATTTGCAGTCTGCGGCCTCGGTTTGGCCCTCTCCGGACAAGAGTAGCTTGGCCTGGACCTCAATGGAGATAGCTTCAGAACCTCAGCCAGCCACTTCAACAAATCTAACGTCATAGGATCATGCTCGAGGTTGCTTGATGAGATGAGAGACTAGATTTAAAACTACCCGAGTATCAACACTTTCGACTGCTTTCACTTCATCACATCTTGATGCGCTCTCCAACATCCAAACTGGTGGCCAGATCAGAAACTGACCGACTCAACTACCGCTCTGTACTCGGTACAAGTTGAAGATCACTTCCCAGATGGTGGTTCAGCAAAGGCTCGTACCCGTTCGTAACCTTGCGAGCCGGAGTTGAACAGGCATGATGGGGTTTAATCTGAGTTCCACAGTACGGGCTTGAACGCGCAAGCATCACGTTGTTTATATCGCATTACGCAAGCCGAGTTCCGGCTTCTCAAGCCTGCGTGAATGGTGGCTGCCTGAAGTGAGACTATGGGCCTCTGATGGTGCTCGTTCCAGAAAACATGAGCATGTTTTCAAACATCTGCCAAGGAAACTGAGACACGGGCTATTATAACCGCAGATCTAAAGGCAAAGAGCTCAATTGGAAATCAAGGAGCTCATATCATCTGCCGACTGCAGTGTTGAGGCTTGTGATGCGGGCTCGAGATCAGCGTTCTATTGGAGCCCGCCTGAATGTGCTACGTATGTCACTTGCATCACATATGTCTTCGTCCAGAACAGGACAAGCTAGTACTGGCAAACACAGCATTGTTGCTACACGTAGGATACTAACCAGTAAGCCTTTTGACCATACCCCATTCGGCGCAGACTCGACGCGGCAAAAATACGAAAAAGCCAGATGATGTTGACCCAAGATGGCAACTTGAAGGAACATGTCGCTCCACGTGGTTTCAGATAGCTAACCCATGGAACCTTTCATGACAGAGAGGCAATCCGCTGGCTAGGAGACTAGCTTCTGCTTCCGTCTAGCCTGACACACGACGGTTTGCCTTCACCGTCACTGTACAGCATATGTACCGCAGCTTTCAACGGCATCAAGCGGGGTTGTGAGACAAGAGGCGGGGCTGTAAGACATTGACGACTTGTTGAGATCGAATTGAAGAAGGTCTCGAGGGCAATCGCCATGTAAAGCTTCGTGATTAGCAGCCGTGGGGCTGTGAGACATGGACAAGCCAGTGAACCGAAAAGAGAAAACAACAACGCCCGACGGGAGTGCCCATGATGCTAGTTCCCGTCTAATAACACGCCATATGTAGGCCAAAGAGGTTGTCGACTCTTTCTATAAAGCCGATGGGATTTGCTCCTTCACCAGCCTCTAATCGCTCCTCACAACTCCGCATAATCTACACACACCATTCTACCTGACCCTTTACACTTCATCAAACCAAAATGCCGTCCGGTCTTCCCACCGCCCCCGATACGGAGATCGGCTTCCAGCCGCCTCCGTCCTCTGCCGCCCCCATTGGGCGCATTGGAAAAGGCCTTATTCCCATGCCCATCTCTGGTGAACTTCCTGTGCAATACAACCCTGTCATCATTGTCCTCATGGGCTACCTTGAGGCCATTCAGCCTGGCGCCCTTGACAAGGCGGTTCAGTCGGCCTACAAGAAGATTCCCGACTTCATGGATAAGTTGAACATCAAGGACGCCCGCTCCTTTCTCGAGTTCTCCAACGATCTGCTCAAGTGGATTCCAGAGGAGAACTACGAGGGCAAGGACATCTACGACATCTTGTGCATGTTCTACTTTATCATTGACCAGCCCCCTCTGCTGGAACTTCAGACTCCGATCGCACCGAACCAGGTTGGCCAGCCACTCACCTGGCTGTCGTCGTGGGTCGTCGTCTACGCTCAGCTCATCGGTCTGTTCATGGACTCCCCGGCCTCCCTGACGGCTCATTCATTGGAGACGTTCAAGAAATCACCCAAGTACAGCTTCAAAGAGGCCGAAGTGCCTCCCGGAGGCTTCCGAACTTTCAACGAGTTCTTTTCTCGACACCTCAAGCCCGACATGAGACCTATTGCCGACCCCCAAGATGACAAGGTCATTGTCTACCCGGCCGACTGCACATACGACAACTCGGTGCCTAACCAGAGCATCGTCAACATTGAGGCCGACGGCATCGTATACATCAAGAACCTTCCTTGGACCATCGGATCCCTGCTGCAGGGCAGCGAGTACGCCGACGAGTTCCACGGCGGCGTCTGGATGCATGCATTCCTGAACACCTTCAACTACCACCGCCAACACGCACCCGTGTCTGGAAAGGTCCTTGAGGTCAAGAACATTCAGGGTGCTGCCTACCTCGAGGTGAACTCCAAGTGTGAGCCTATCCGTGTCATGTGCGGCCCGGATGCCCCAGACAGCCCCGGGTACCAGTTCCTTCAGACCAGGGGCATGGTTATCATCGAGAACCCCGTTCTTGGCAAGGTTGCCGTCTTGCCCATTGGAATGGCTCAGGTCTCTTCTGTTAAGATGACAGTCAGCAAGGGCGATCAGCTGAAGAAGGGGGATGAAATTTCTTACTTCCAGTTCGGAGGATCCGATGTCATTTGTGTTTTCCAGGGCAAGGCTGGCCTTAACCCTGAGGACTTTGTGCCTTCGACGAACAACACCTACTCCAAGATGGGAACCATTCTGGCTAAGGCGAAGGGATCTTAAAGCTGCCTGCAGAACTAGTTTACTAGTCTGAAAATGAATGAAACGTGATGTGTTCTCGAGGCTATGAATCAAACAGTGAAAATTGTCCAGCCCAACTCGAAGACGACCAACAGAGGCCGTACGTCAGGCTGAGCTCTGGGCAAGGCTCCTAGTAGCATTCTTATCGTATTGTTCACAACTCCAATCAAGGTTTCGTGCTCTGACCGAAATGTCCAATTTCGACCTTGAAAGATGACAGAGCCGAGTGGAAGTTCTCTACTAGTTTTATCTGCTCATACTTGGCTCAGTGTACTGGACGGCTACTCAGTTGATTTAAAATAGTCTTGTTACTAGCGAGCAAGAATAGGAGGCTATGGTGGTGTTGTACTTGGACTAGCACCAGTATGCTGCACCTATCTTTGCGTTTGAGTCTGATAATACGATTTCTATCTTGTTGGTGTGGCTCTGACGATGATTCTGTCGTTATCTCAAATTGTGGAGCCTCTCTTTGGCCTGCTTTGGGTCGTCCAATCTGCTCCTCAACTGTCTCCTTGGATTGACTGGATGCCGCCTGTGTACTGTTTGGCCGAGGGCGTCTCTTGGAAGTAGAGAGAGCTTGGGGCGCGACTGTGGTTTGGGAAGGGTTGGTACGCGTAGAATCTGATGCAAGCTCATCTAATCGTCGCGCCATTTCTTGCTCGCTTCGAGGACGTAGCCATCGCGGTTCCTTATCAAGTAGCTGTACTCGTTCGTCCGCAAGCATCGTCGTCTTCGTCAGCTTGGCCCTCGGCAGACCCCAGCTGCGGCAAAGCAAAAAGGGCAGTTTCCTCCTGGTGACTACCTACATGTTTGCGATATTCTTTGAGTGAGTTTAGTGTTTCATGACAAAGTTGACACTCCACTGAAGTTTGCAGAGGTCGAGACCGCCCGCTGAGACTAATCAAGGTCTTGACACTGGTTGAGACGATGTCGCCTGGATGGTGTGCTTCGATATGGCCCTTCAAAGCCAGTGCCGACTCAAAGCTTGCATGGCACCCTAAACAGCACGTCCATGTTCTCCAGTGTGCCTCGAGAACGTGTCGTATCCAGTGAGTGTGCCTCGGATACTCTTGGTCTGGCGTGGCGCAATCTTCCCACAGACAGAGATAAGGACGCAGGTCGGCATAGACATGCGCCCCGGAACAGATTAGTATAATTGATAGCCTTTCAAGAGGACAGACATTCGCATACTTCCAGGCTCTAGTTGTTGAGACGGATACGATTGAGTAGCAGAACATGCACTCAAACGGACCTTTGGCAGCCTCTTGGGGTAGCGGAGGCACCCTTACCCTTGGCTTCTCCATGCCGGCAGTTGAGGTCGCGAACGACGTCTGAGAGAGACCAGCATCGGAGCGGCAGTCTTCGTCTAGAATCTCTGGATAGTTGCTCTTATCCACTGCTGAGGATGTTTTCAGACGCAATGGCAGGGAAGAGGCGACGGTACTTTCAGGGGCATCAGCACTGTCGTCGTTGAGCCCGGAAGCCAGTTTTCGGTGGTGGCTTTCCCGGTAAAGAAAAAAGTCCCGAAGACGAGAAAGAGCTTTGCCAAGACGATCCGCAAGGTCATTGGAAGCATGTGGGAACTTGGTTTGGACATGCTGTATATCGAAGGGCTCGTAATGCGAGGTATCGATTTGCTTGGACTTCATGAAACGATCATGAGGTGCTTGGTGTTTGATAGAGACAGAGAGCCGCAGGAGGCAGTTGATGGCGTCGGCGACGTCGGCAAAGGTCTGCGCGAGTTCCGACTCGAAGCCGAGACTCTCTATGGGCCTCTCTGCATCAGCTTGGTCAATATCCAATGATGATGGCCCTTCTTCATCCCACGGAGTGGTCTCGCCTGCTAATATCGAACGTGCTGTTGCGGGTTGCGGTCAGCGCCGTGTAATGAGTAGCCTGCTTGAGGAACTGCACCGAGGGTGGCCTACCGTCATTCAACGAGTCCAGAAGATCGTCGAGGAGACTAATGACCTGGCTGCGAATACGTGAGGCGTCTCGAAGACGATAATC
Organism: Fusarium buxicola; assembly: GCA_014899095.1. Classification (NCBI taxonomy): domain Eukaryota; kingdom Fungi; phylum Ascomycota; class Sordariomycetes; order Hypocreales; family Nectriaceae; genus Fusarium; species Fusarium buxicola. The sequence goes on from JAAVUK010000322.1 coordinate 66,683, forward strand.
GAGCGAGCTGCGACCGGCTTGGTGTGCTCCCATGTTCCCTGACCACACCTTGAACCCAGACTGCTCGTCTCGAAATGCTGTCAAGAGACAACAAACTGGCATCCCTCCCGCTTGCGCCCTCTATTAGAGGCTTGGGTTGTGTCTCGAAAGCATCTGCTAGAGCCTCAAAGGCCAGCCTACAGACTAGGGCCTGGTCTTTTACAGTAGCCATGGCGAGCAGCACTGAGCCGCATATGCTGCTCTTTCACATCAGCTCGTGGCCGCAGCTATGCTGACAATAATTTAGATGGATAAATCGCACAAGTAAAGAGGAAGGCGAGGTTGACTGGTGTGGCGTGATACTGTAGAGGTCAAGGCTCCCAGGCCAGAATCAGATGAGAGGGGTTAGGAACAAGTTGGAACACCAGGCTGCGGCACATCAGCAATACCGACGCCTCATTTGCTCTGATACCTACAAGGGCAGCAGCCCAATAAGAGGCCTTAGAGCTGCAGAATCAAACGCCACCCTCGTTTTGATAATAGGCGCAAAGTGCAACCCCTCTCGGGCTGCTCTTAAGTCTTGACGATTACTTTGGATTTCTCACCTCTGGGGCTTACCGGCTGTAGAGTTATGTCCTTGGTCTTCGTTCCAGGATGTGTCAATGGTATTGGTACATTCCAGAAACTGCGCTTCTATAAGAAAGAAATCCGATACCTTGTTCGGAACCTGGAGACTGAGCATCGAGCTCTGCAGAACGTCTGCGAGAGGCTACTTGTCGGCATTGTGCGCCCAAGCCAGATTGACGAAATGATCGAAGAACCTTTTGGGGTCTCGTGGAAAAAGCCTTCCATCCATGAAAAAGTCCGAGTTCGACTTTGGAGGTCTCTTCCAGTCTTTGAAGACACAATACATGACATACACCAGGCGATCGAAGAACTGAAGAAGAGACTCAATATAAAGCTAGAACCCGCTGATAAGGTGAGAAGTTCTGTGCTTGGTACTTCTCCATAGCACCCTTTCCTTGACGCACGACCGAGGACCAACGATTCTTCCCTTGTCTTTAGCTGGTAACTGACCATTCTCAGGGCCGGACTGACAGTGTCACTGGGAAGCTGGAAATAAAAAGAGCGTCGTTCGTACTTCAAAGAAACACGTTCAAGGATCTACTTGTAACAATCCAAGAAGGGGTCGCCAACCTGGACAAGCTTCTGCAACCTGGAGTTGAGCTGGAGCCAGATAGACGCAAACTATCTCAGGTCAGGTTGTCGAGACTTGTTCACGGTTTGTTTAAAAGCATCTACGAAGCTTTGCGAGGAGCCATCATATGCCAGGGCTCTCAATCTCACGATGTGGGCCTCCGACTCGAGCCGCCTTTGAGAGAGGTGATCCACCAAGACACGGAAAACGAGAAAACGACATACTTGAGCGACTCTCCTTCATGCTAGCACTATCGTTACACAAGCAGAATAATGTAGCCGCCCGCAGCTGGGAAAAAGTGTGTCTTCAGCTTGCTCTCGAACCTATCCTCCCGACATGCAAGACTGCCCCCCGAGCCAAAAAGTCAGTCGGCTTCCTTTCATCCTCCAACACGACAACCGTCAGCAATGAAAACGGAACCTCCCAGATGGTGCTACATTCACTGGCTGCACTGACTCTTGGGGCGCCTTGGACTCGGAATAACTCTCAAGCTCCCGATATTGCCGATCTTTGCTCGCTGCTGCACACGGCATAAAAGAAACAGGCGGTAGATTGTTATGGGCGCATAGCCGACCTCAGTGACAACAGCAGACCCCGAGAGTTTACCCTATCACCACGCAGTGATGCCACTGACGTTTGCGATGGGGCCTGGATACTCATCCCTCTAAGCGATATCCTCAACGATGTGGACGGAAGGTACTTTCCATTGACATACCGCGACAAGTTACACCTGGCATGCACGGTATCGTACAGTATTATTCAGCTTTACGCTACTCCTTGGTTGCCCGATACCATATCTCACGGTGATATCTACTTCATTCAATGCCAGAACATGTCACTGTATAAAGACGTCTTCGTCATGAAGCAGCTCCCGGAGTTGGCTGGGGAGACTGTAACTGCTGCTGCTCCACTGATCATACCCGGAGAGCAGAACCTGACTCTGGTGTCCTTGGGCATCCTGCTTGTCGAGCTCATGCTGGGCAAGACAATGGATGTCTTGCGGCCGGGCTATATGCCAGGAAGCCCGTTGGCCAACTACGAGACTGCACTAAGCTTACTCGATCAGGTCAGCTTGAAAGCCGCAAGCTCCAACTACGACAGTGCCGTGAAAAGGTGCCTTAGGTGCGAGTATCATCACCACCATGATCGAGGCTTTGAGGATGAGTCTTTCCGGCAATATGTCTTTGCGGGGGTCGTGGCGCTGTTGGAGGCGGACTTGATGTTCCTCAACGAAGATTCGTGGTAGAAAGCAGACTTGCATTCAGTGAGGCGGCCTAGCCAGTTAAAAGCTACGAGCGGTGGTCTTGAAACAAATCTTGTCTAGTTATCGAGGTTTATATACAACTGCTTAGCCTGCAGGCAGCTTCTCAAATACAAATAGCGCAAATATTAACAAGAAAGTTCATCTCTGCCAATGACTGCAAACCCTCAGGGCTTCTTCCCTATACATCAAGCTAATACACCACCTTGACGGGGGTCTTGACAAAGGGCTTCAGGCTTGTCCTGCCGTTCAGCTCCTGGTCAACAGCTTGGACGAAAGCCTGTGCAATGAGGTTGGCAGCCTTGGGGCTGGTATGGGTGTGGTCCCTGGGATACAAGCCGTTGACAGTCTGGGCGCCGAGCTTCTGGTACATCTTGCTGACAGCCAGGAAGTGGTCGACGTATGTGACGCCTGCGCTCTTCAGGGCATTGGCGGCCGTCTGCTGATATCCCACAAAGCGAGGGGCGCCGCCTTGGAAAGTACCCGTCTCCCACTGGTTGTTGGGAGTCTGGGAGCTGAGAATGACGGTGGCGCCCTTGGCGGTCATGAGCTTGGCCGCCTGAGAGACGTAGAAGACGAAAGTGTAGACCTTCTCGCCCGTCTTGTCTGAGATGCATGTCTCGGTGCCGGTTCCAGGGCAGTCGGAGCGCTTGTTGTCGTTCTTGGAGGGCGAGCCGCCGTCGTTGTGTCCGAACTCGATGACAACAATGTCTCCTTTCTTGACGAGGTTTGCAACCTCTTTGAAACGACCCTCGTTCCAGTAGGAGCGGGCCGATCGACCACCGATGGCCTTGTTAACCGTCGGTACTGTAAGGTATTGGCCGATATGGTTGCCCCAGCCATCGGTGGCTCCGTCATTGGCACCGGCCTTGGCCATGGTGCTGTCGCCGCAGAAGTAGACGGTTGGGCCGGCTCGAGCGGCCAGCTCAACAGGGGCAGGTGAGGCGGCAACCTGGAGGACGCCGACGGCCAGAGCCGCGATAGATGATAGAGTGAACTTCATGTTGAAAGATATGGATCTACGGAGAAGAGAGAAGACACAGCCAGCCGTGAAGATAGATAGGGCCAAGCTGTGAAGGATGGGCCCAGAGCCGTGTATATATTCACCCTGCGGAGCTTGTATATAACTAACACATATAGCTAAACTATAAAACATCCGGATAATTAAACGTTCGTTTGCAAAAGGGAGCTGTCGCAGAGTTAGCTCCGTCTCTGCCAAATTGGGACTCCGTTCCGTCCGTGCCAATACCACTGAAACAGGGATATTTCCCACCACTCACCAGTTGCGGCCTTGTCGTTTTTAGGGGCTTGTCCCTGGCTCTTTAGCGTGGAATATACTCAACACCATTCGGTTGAGGAAAACCGATTGATGGAATTGCTGGTGGAGAGTCCCCGCTAGTTGTTTTAGATACGAAAAGCTTCCTGAAACTGGCGGCATCGCCGGAGTTATTGAAGAACAATACCGTCGCAAATTAAGGCAATCTCAACAATCCGTATGCCAGCTGGACATTGATTAAAATACGGGTTAGGTCCCTAACAATACAATCGCAATGGGCAGACCTCTTCGATATGTCGGTTACACTCAAATGACTAATATCCGCACCATACATAACGTTCAACAGAAACGCTTCTAGAACCCACTCGTTTCTGCACTTAATACTGTTGCGCCGATCTTAACATGACGATCAATGCCAGTTTCTCTCACAGTTGAGAGCCTAGGCTATTTCTCTATATTATTTGCCGGGCCAATGGCAACGTCTCACGAGCTTTCGGCATTGCGAGACTACCTACTATAGGATAGTCCAAAGCGTTTCTGATGCTTTTCCCGGCACAAGACTTCTAAGACAGCCTCGATGCCGCTCCCAAATAGGGTTGCCGGAAAGAGCTGCTCCGAAAATGGATGGCTATAGGGTCACGAGGTACAGGGATCGGCAAAATTTCAGGAAGATGGTGGACTCGCTCGCAAATATACTTGACAAAGTCGCAGCAGCAGGAAGACCCATCTTTCTCGTCTGTTATTGTTTGATGTTCCCTTTCAATTCTGGCCCGTAAGTAAGCAAGTTATGTAGACTTCCGCGTAACAATGGCCAACAATTGTATGTGCACTTGAAATGATATCTTTATGGCATCTTCTCAACTTGCGAAGTATTAGCTTCATAATAGGGTCGACCTACAATACCATTATTGGTGCCGGACTACTAGGAATGTAGATGCCCATTTGTTAATGAATGTTTTCTCCATCAAGTCTTCTAGTCTTGGCTATCGGGGATACGTGTTGCTTTATCCCTTGCGAGTCCTGGGTGTAAGCCTCGTCTTGTTGTGCTGCCCTAGGATACAAGTTTAGAAAAAGAATACCTAACTTGCAGTAGAGACATTCATAAGTTTAGGGAGAAAATTCTTAAATACCAGCATAAGGCTTATAGGGATAAGCTCTTCTCTTCCTAAGCTTATGGGCATAAATGACCATTCCCGTGTTTTTCGGTTCTCGGCAGGGCGGGGAGGGCGACGGGGCTCATGAGCGACCCCGACGCTGCCGAAAGCCGAGTCCCAAGTTAAGCCGCAAAATCACAAAGCCAAGTCAGCTTAAAGCCTGGGACATATTCCAGCTGCATGATCTAGTCCGAGCTTAGGCAACAGCGATTGAACACGAGCCTGAACCCATAGTATTACTCATGAATCACGAGACCGGTTTGTGAGACAGGTGTTGAGTGGCTGTGAAGGACCGAGCAGACAGAGAAGAAGGCGAACGGACAAGGAACCAGCGAAAGCACTGTAGTCGAAGCCAAAGATAGCGAGCAACGCCACGAACTCAACAGGGCCCAGTATACCTATCGGCGACCTGACTGAAACAAAGCACGATGCCCTGTGTGTGCTACTACGTAGTACAGTGGTAGACATGAGTTCCATCCGGTCTCAATTTATCTTGCAAGGCATGACGAGAAATTCCAGATGCCATATTAAACCTAACTAGTGCATGCTCTTCTAAACTTAGGACAGCTTCTGTTGATCATGTGATTGCTCTTTAGGTGAACAAATTCGGATACCTCAAGGCTAGGTCTTAGCCTTTTGAGGATACCCAGGCGAAACTTCCGCCCACTGCCTGTATCGTCCATTAAGAAATCTTATTAATGCTTTGGTTCTGAGTGGCGTGAGTGGTGTAAACCCCCTTAATTAAAACCCGACCCAGACTCATCAACTGAACATGAAACGAAACGACCGAGTTATAAACCGGACGGATAGAGAACATGTCAGCACGGCGATTCTCCCGGTTTGGAGCTCCGCCAATCATAAAATTGCGATTTGAAACAGGGCGGCAGGTCGCGCCGTTGGTGCGCTTGGTTGACAAGGTTGTAGACTGGGTTGACAGGGTTGTTTAAAACAACCTAGCGATCCTCGATAGGATCCTTGGATGGGCGGCGCAGTATTTGCTATTTGCTACACGGAGAATCTAGAAACGCCCCGGTCGCCGAGGCCTTGGGTTCTTGGCAATGCCGAAACACGTATGCGTTTGTTGTTTGATGGATATTAAGGAACTCTGCATTGGTGGACCCGATCCGTCGGTAGATGTCGATATAACATCTATAGAGCCGCGACGATGAATCTTCTTTTCCCTTTGAACTGTAAGCCACTTCTTTGCTGCTTTCGTTTCTTTTCCACCGCCAGCACGGTGTTTTCATTCTTTTCTCTCGCCAGCACGGCACCTTCTCATTCTTTTCCCTTGACCCTGGTGGTCAGCATCCACTCTCTATCACTTCCCTCGTCTTTGGAACACTCCAAGCCATTCATTTATCCGACCGTCGATTGAACACCAAGTAAAGAAAGATTTGGAGAAGCTCTAGCAACCATGCACTTCACCTTTTCAGGAGTGGCGGCCCTTCTTGGGCTTGCCGGAACAGCGGCAGCTCAAGGATTGAGAGCCACGTCCTACACCGATGCCAAAACCGGCATTGACTTTCAGCGATACGTGAACGGCAAGTATAGTTTCGGTATTGCTCTCCCAGAGACCCTCGGAGAGGACTTCATTGGACAAATGGTCATTCCAACCAAGAAGAACGAAGGATGGGGTGGTGTTTCACTCAGGGGAGGCATGTTGAATGGCCTCCTTTTCGTCGCATGGGCAGACGGTCAAGACATCAAGACCAGCTTCCGACTTGCGGGATCGTACGCCAACCCCAGCGTCTACTCCGAGACCAAGGTCAAGGCCACGCCCATCGCCAATGGTACCTTCATCAACAGCACTCACATCTCCTACACTTGGGTCTGCGAGGGCTGTATCATTGCCAACAAGACCAGTCTCACCAACGAGTCGCCTGTTCTGGGATGGGCCATCGCGGATACCAACCCTACCAGCCCCTCGGACCCTGAAAGCGCCCTGTCTTATCATGCCGCCGGCTTCGGCCAGTTTGGCCTGGACATCGCTGCGGCCAAGTCTGCCAAGTACGCACAGTGGGCTTCCTGGGCCAAGGACCCTGCTCCAGGACCCGGAAACGGTGGAGGCAACCCCGCTGTGCCTGGAAACGGCACGACAACTCCGCCTACCACCTCCAACGTCACTTACGATGTCATCGTTGTTGGCGGTGGCCCTGCTGGTATCATCGCCGCTGAGCGTCTTGCCGAGACCGGTGTGAGTGTTCTTCTCATTGAGCGTGGCCCGGCCAACACGGTCGCCTTGGGTAACTCGGCCCAGGCTCTGCCCTGGAACAAGACCCTGACCCCCTATGACATTCCTGCCCTTGGCAGCAGCATGACCGGTCTCTCTGGCACCAAGTTCTGCAGTGACACTGCTTCCACCGCTGGCTGCCTCCTTGGAGGATCCAGCTCCATCAACGGCCTGAACTTCATCCACACTCCTGAGCACGACTGGCAACGGTGGCCCAAGGGATGGAACTGGGCCGACGTGTCCAAGGCTGCTGATCGTCTTTACGAGCGAAACCCCGGTAACACGGCGCCATCCAAGGATGGAAAGTACTATGATGACCATACCTACAAGGTCTTGTCTGGATCTCTCAGCGCCAAGGGATGGAAGGAGGTTGACTCGGTTGAGAAGCCTAATAAGAAGCACATGGTATTCTCTCGCCCTTCTTGGTCTATTAAGAACAACATGCGCGCTGGCCCTGCTCGTACCTACATGCCTTTCGCCAAGGATCTGCCCAACTTCACCCTGAAGCTCGAGACCAAGGTCATCCAGCCCATCCGCTCTGGCAGCAAGATCACCGGTGTTCTCACTCTCGCCGCCGACGGAAGCCGACAGATCATCAAGGTCAAGAGCGGTGGCAAGGTTGTCCTCGCCGCTGGTGCCATGTCTAGCCCTCGTCTCCTTTGGAACGCCGGTATTGGTAAATCTGACGCGCTGGAGATTGTCAAGAAGGGTGCTCCCAAGAACGGCGTGACTCTTCCCGCTCAGGCGGACTGGATCGATCTCCCCGTCGGCCACCACCTGCAGGATCACGCACAAGTCATGCTGCAGTTCAACACCAAGTCCAACTTCACCGCGTACAACTTCAACGGCATTGCTACCGACCCTGTTCAGTCTGACCTGGACCTCTACAAGCAGGGATCTGGTCCCATCACCCAGGCTGCTCAGCGTATGCACCTCTGGACCTCTGCCAAGGGCGCTGACGGCCGTGTGCGTTATCTCCAGGGCACAGCCAGCCAAATGCAGTCTGGAGTGATCACTGTGAGAACCTTCTTGACTCACGGCACTTCCACCGTCGGTGAGCTGGGCATCACGGCTGCCGGTAACACTGTCCTCAACACCAAGCCCTGGTTGATTGATCAGGAGGACCGCAAGGCCATGTCTGACTTTGTCCAGTGGTGGCTGGATCTTACCAAGGGCAGCAACTCTACCCTGTCGTATGTCACCCCTGGAGCCACGCCCGCCCAGATCATCTCCTCCAAGATGATCAGCGGAGACCACTGGGTCGGAAGTGCCAGGATGGGCATCGACGATGGCCGAAGCGGCAACGGCAGCAGCGTTGTGGACTTGGACACCAAAGTGTACGGCACCGACAACTTGTTTGTCGTTGATGCCTCCATCCACCCTGACTTGCCCACTGGCAACACTCAGTCGATCATCATGATCACTGCAGAGCACGCCGCTGAGAAGATTGCTGCTTTCAAGGTCAGCGGCTCCAGCAACTCGACTGCCCCAGCTCCCTCCACACCCCAGAGAAAGCGAAGTGTGCGTCGACGCGCCGCTCGGGTGCCCATGGACTTGAGAAGGAAATCTCTGTACTAGATGGATGGTTATTTCGAGCTATATCAGCATGCACCTTTTCTTCTAGTTTACATATAGAGTTTGATCATAGTAAATAAATATTACGTGGTTCTACATCAAGATTCAAGCCATCTCCGAAATATGTCAGATTAGTTACACTATGGCCTTATAGGCTTTCTATATAATTAACCCAGGTTTGATAAATGCGCTTCGGTGGCTGAACCCCTTCCGCACCGGGCAAGAAACTCGGAAGTGGTTTAGGCTTATTTCTCGGTACGTCTTGTCATGTTTATGCTCTGATCGACGCAGCCTCCTCACCGCATTTATGGGTGGCAGCTCAGTTGGTCCTCGGGTAGATGCCAGCCTGGGGAGTTCGAAAGAAATACATTCTTCGCTCAATTGTCCGAAAGTATCATCCCCAAGCGTGGTTGAAGCAGCAGATCCTGCCAAGGTGCTGATCTTACGTAGTCGCTGCCGTGTGAGGCTCCGCGCAAGCTTCTCGCCAAAGTCCATCGAAGTCGAAACATCCGACTAGAGCTGCACAGTACAGTCAGCTTGTACAGCATCTCTTTCTTTAGCCAATGTTCTTCCCGCAACTGAAGGTCGGTCACGCAGGTGTAGTCGATCTCTGGGCTTCTATAGGTACAGTTGTTGCCGATTGCCGGCTTACTGTAATTTAACATAGCCCATAGGGCTGCTTATTACCCCGAAAAGTGGCTTAACGCCGAGCTTCCTTTGTATAAAAAGAAAAACAAGGCTCTTTTGAACCTTGGCCCCTTTGATTGGTTTGACCGATGGGCGCAGCTTGCAACAGCACCTCATATTAGCCAGATCCTCGCATGGGACTTTTGTCAGTAGCTCTGTCTCACATCCAACTATACTTTGCATGAAGTAATTCATGCCTTATGAGATGTCTGACGATGGGCTGGCTAACAAAGGTCCTTCGAGGGGTCACATTGAGACGTATGCTGTCAAGGATGATGGAGGGCAAAATGTAGATGAACAGAAAATACTCGATTCAATACAAAGAGGCCCGATCGTGGGTCCTCTTAAGGGGAGTGTGTAATAGCCAGGGGGTCGTCAGAACCGGATTTCACATACTAATTCCGTCTGGTTGATCCTTGCCACGGGAGGCACATGTCGATAGCTACGGAAATCACCGTCTTGTCCGATGTACTCAAAGTTCCGTGACCTCAGCCCTTTAAATATGCTCAAGCGCCACAAGGCACCTATCTCTGCTTAGTGCGTTCAGATGCATAGGAGATCGACTACCATGACGTAGGAAGCTGAGAAACGCAGGTTGTCGCCGGATCTCGGGCTTCTCAGCTTCGTTGTTTACGAACAGAAAGTAGTCGATCGCCGATATTCCGTCAGATTGTGAAGACAAGAACGTTGGAGGATAGAAAGCTATAAGAGGAGCACGAATCTCCCGCCAAAGAGCACATCCAATCTCATCCAGACCTCACTTGGTTATCTACAAGAGACAACAATAACAACACATCTTAGCACCAGCAACAAAAGTCAAGATGAAGACAACCGGAATCTTGACTCTTCTCCTTGCCTCTATGGCTGCTACTTCTAGCGCCAGCCCTAACTCGCTTCCGATGGGCGTCGAGGTCGTAGAGCGCGATGGAAAGACCATCGTTCGCGAGGTGGTGAGTGGAAACCCTCGTCTGTCCGCATTCCTCTCAGTAGCTCACAGTTTTACCTAGCCACACCAGCTGCTCAGCCGGGGCCTTGAGCCTCGATGCAGGGAGTGTGTCGGACAGGGTGGTCGTTGCACCATCGGCGATGGAAGCTGCTTCGCAGAGGATCCCCCATGTGAGTATATCCTGGAGTTAGGCTCAAACTCTTCCTTTTTATTTTACAGGCTATTTCTGGAATGCTAGAGCTTGCGAGATTATCGTATCCAGGCTTTTCCAAACGGATCCGCGAGCCTGATCCATGATTAGAAAGTATTTACTGACTGGGCATTGCAGTGTTTTGCACTTGGTGTGGTGATAAGTGTAAATCAGTCTGCGTTCGTCAGGGCCAGAACTGCGGGAACACGTGTGTTTAGGAGCCGTGGGAAGTAGGGAACTGGTGTCGATAGTATATGGGTAGCGGAGTTTGTTGGATGTTAGTAACACAGACAAAGGTCATTCATTTGGAATCACATTGTGAATGTAACATATGTCACTCTTTTCCCCGTGGCGAGAGGGGCCTTGACAGCCACCAACAGAGTCACAGCTGCAGCTTTGGTGTCTTTCCAGAAAACTCAAAAATATACCAAAGTATCACGATGTCATCCTGGACTGTGTTTTACTCGTGGGTGTGATAAAGTTCATAATTCATTTTGCTATTGTCTTGCTCTATGCTGGTCACTCCAGCGGTGACACAAGATAGCCCTGAGCCTAATGATAGCAGGGTGTTGAATCGTGATTGGTTCAAACTAAAACTGCGATGTCATTCTAGATTATCAATGCGTCAGCTCCTGCCATTTTAGTCTGACTTTCGAGGATGAGAGGCGTCTTACAAGTCTGAGCCGCTGCTGCAGATCTTTCCGGCGATCTTAGCCATCTTGATTTCACATATGGTCCGGAAACTGTGCAGTTCGATATTTAAATTACGTACTAGGCTGTTTCTTATCATGTCATGTGGTGAGATTTACTCAAGTGCCGCATGTACGATATTCACTAGTATTTGCAACGTTGCAAGAAATTTGGGCTTTTCTTTGGTCTTTTCTTTAGTCTTGTTTAAACTTAGCAGACATTGTCTGACTAATAAAAAGAAGACAGCTAAGCTAATATCGAACTTCACTATGGTCTGAAAGTTAATAGCAACCTTCTACACCGAGTCCATTCCTTTAGAAACTCAACAATTACATATCGCTTCCCGCTTTTTTCTCGCACAGCCTCCTCTGTCGCAACCTGCTTAGCAAACTTGAAAGTTTATCATGGTTTGTCCCATTGTGAACCTTTTAAGTGAGTATTCCAGACTAAAAGAAATATCAGTAACGGCTGTTGCCCGAATGAGAAGTCCATCCTCCAACCCTTGCAGCCAATACCCGCGGTATCTGCGTGCACCTCGACCTTTGTTCTGCGATATGTATGTCCAGATCCGGCAGCAGGTTCAAGTTCGACATGATCTTGAACTCCGGTATCACCGTCCCCGAGCTCTCCGTGGCCCTAACAGACAAGCGGCTGATCTCAATCGCAACGCCCTGGGCGCCTGCTTGCAATAAGTCGGTGACACTCCTGTTCGCCAAGCAGAGATTACCGATTGAAGCAAGTCCAAGATTGCCACTGGTATCGCGATTCATCAAGAAAAAGCGTCTGCTTGTTCTTGCGGAGAAAGGTGTCCAAATCTTTCAAGCCCCCGTTCAGCGCCACCGTATATCGTTCCTTCATCTCAACTAGTTGTCTCTCGTACTTTTGCAGGTCTGCCATTTTCTTCTGGACAAATGAATTTATATCTTCCTCTGAGATGGCTGCAACAAGTTCATCCCAGTCTTTCGTTTCCTCCCGAAGCTTAACAAACGGGACACAAGTTGGCCCATTAAAGCCACGTAGGATGATCAAGTGAAACCATTGGCGCCCGTCTTCCTGGCATGCACGCAACATTGTCGAGGGCTTCTGGTCTTTGGCAGCGTCATCCCCGAGGATCTTTAGCTCCTCTTCCTCGAGTAGCTGAGTGTATAATTCCAGGTGCGCGTTGTACCTGGCAAGCCTGTCATCAACAGAGGCCCAGACGTGTGGAGACTCGATGACCAGCCACGTCGGTGTAGAGTCGACTAACTGGGCTGGCGCAGTATAGGACCACTCCCAGTCAATCACTGCCATGACTTTGAGATCCTGTTTGTTGTTGACGATCATGTTAGTTGGTTGGAAATCGTCGCATATGAGCTTGAACGGTCCCTTGTTACTGCCTGGAAAAACATGACGAGGGATCAAGGCCTTCATGATGTTGAAGTAGATGTATTTCTCTCTTGCATCGTGCTCGTCATCGACTGAATTGGGCTGGTCGTGGAGATGTTGCAAGTCTCGGTCAACAACATGGTAAAAATACTCGGTTGTGGATGTAAATGTCTCGTTGTGAGGACCTGGACGGACGGCGTTGTGAGAAACAATGGCAGTATATAAACAAGTGTCGTTACCCACCAAGAACATTGACTCCGCCTTCCAAAAGAAAGTCTTGCGACTTTTTGGTCATAGGCCGCGATTGAATCATCGCGGCGACGCCATCAGCAGCAGTAGGGGTAGACTTTGAGTTTAAGCTACCGATATGTGAAAAGTCGAGGTTCCGGAGCTGCAGCGAGAAATTGATCATCTGCCGGAATATAATCTCGAGCGCTGTCTGACTGACGTCCTGTCGCATGATTCTGGCATCAGGTCGTTGAAGAATGTGATCAACACCAATACCTTCAATGAAATCCATCATAATGAAGGGACCGATTCCAAGGGGATTATCAGCTGCCAGTCCCCAAGCTTTAACCTCAGGGATGGGTATTGTGGTTCGCTGACGGATTAGATTCATTGTAGCCACTTCAATCTCAACCTTCTCATCGGCATTGATGACCTTTCCGATCATAGGGAAGCGCACTACCCATCTCTCCCCATTGTTGAACTCTACCTTGCAGCTTATGTTGTACGCGCCACGGCTGTCGTCCCGTTTGTGTGTAGTCAGCTTGCAAGGTAAGCCACCCCGGTGGAATGTCGAAACCCAATCCGTCAGCCGCCTTTCTCGTGCTTCATCGTATTTTCTTATCCATGACAGGAACGATGCGTTATTATCAAGGTTGACACGGTCGTCCCAGTCCATCGGATCGCGTGCGGCTTACGTTTGACAGTAAGAGTCCAGGGGAGTCGTAGGTTTACTTCACAACGGAGAGATGCCCTTACATATATATACCGGTACTCCAGCGGCGACCCACACACTACGAGAGGACACGCCAGAAGAGGGGAAAGCGGCGGCAAATTGAGAACAGTTAAATTCTTATTTACACCAGGGCTAGTGTGATATACTACGTGACTTATTTGCACTAGGCCTGGTGCAGGTATAAGCTCCCCAATACCCGGCCGCAACCCGACATTAGATCTAAGGTTAACGTCTCTTCGTGTCAGGTTTCAATCAGCGATACTTTACTGTACTTTGGCGAGTTTCTATATATGCCAGCCAAAGCTCAGTCGTGACTCCGACGGTGAAAATTTGTCCAAAGCTTATTGAAACGCGGGATATTAATACCCCTCTCATCCGTCCTCGCTGTTCTGGTCATTCTCTTTCTTTCTCTTTACTCCATTCCTTACACGCCAAGGGCCTTGACAAGTCTTGGGACGCCTCCGCTATATCATAGTATACCGACATCTCTCTCATTACTCATACTTCTCAAACTTGGTACTTTCAATCATGACGGCCACATTCGATCGGTTCTCCAATCTGCCTAGAGAACTGAGAGACCAGATCTGGAGCTTTGCAATTCGGCCATCCCGTTCGGGAGTACACATTTTTCGACTCTATAATTCTTACAAGGACGATCACTCTGGGGCCCACGATGTTGTCTGCATGGCTGATTGTTTCGACGGATATCGTTTCGACGGACATCGCCTCGCCGCACCCTCGTGGGACCGATACTTTGACAATATCGACGCCAGGTGCAGCGACAGGAATTCGTCAACGTACCTGATTGATGGCGGACTGTGGACTTCTTGCAAAGAGTCAAGACTCATGATGGAAAAGCATTTCCAAAGCTCAGAATGGGATCATCGACGCAAGCATCACCGCAAAGAACTAAGCGGCAAGGAGTGGCGGCACCTGTTGGATATGCCGGCAACAGGCTACTTCTCTAGTGCTGGCGATGCTCCCCATTACTTTACCGTTCTCCCGCACCAAGACCTTTTCGTCCTACAGCCAGAGAGCTTGGATAATATCGAATGGGATGTCCTCAACTTTCATATCCCTATCGGATCAACCACGAAGGGTTTTCACGGAATCCAAAACCTCGCGATTGAATACGATCCTGAATGGGGGGTCCAGATGAGTAAGGCAGAGCCGCACCAGGCAGACCTTCCAATCGTCCAGACGTTCATCCAAGCCGCCTCTAATGTGGACGATGTCTGGAAGATATGGTTTATTGATCACAACCTGAAGCGAAAAAAAGATGCTCCTGTTTTTAAAGAAAAAGGAAGCAACTACGATGCAAACGCATTTTACGCCAGCGATAGAAAGTTCCTCGAGGTTCAATGCGACTATAAGGCAACGAGTCTAGATCACTGGCAGTACACACAACAAGACGGAGACAGGTACGAATGTTCAATCTCGTTTGTAACGTCGCTGGTCCAACAGATCAATCACAGCATGGATCTGGATGACAGCGGGGCCGACGAAAGTCCTTGTTCAGTTGGGCTTCTCGGCTGGGATGATCTTTAAAAGGTCAGAGGGGGTGTGCATGGGTCGGCTGTTGGTGGGCTTTTCCTTTTCGTTACAGGAGGGTCGTAGATGAGCCATGGTTGCTGTGGTGCGAGTCCTCAATGCAGGAAGATGTAGGAAGAGATGTCTCTTATCGCAAATCAAAATCCTATCAACAAGTCGGTGACAAAAGAAATTTGTCATAGTTTTCTTAAAGTTAAAGCTCGCAGATGCTGCGTGTCTTCTTGATGCGTCTGCATATGCAGAAGTGAGGATCTTTGACTGACGGGAGATTCGCACCAACTTCAACCGACTTGAATTGCGTCTCTGCACTGGCTCTGGCCACGGCCAGGTTCCCAGGCGGCACCACGTAGAGGTTGCAGAGTCCGACTTCGCCACCCGCCGGCACCTCTTCTCTGCAGGCAGAGGGCCAGCCCCAAAGTTCTCATGCTGAAACAGTGGGGGTTTGACGAATGCTATAGGGACAAGCCCATTCCAACCGAATCCAACATATACTGCTTGGACTCTTCAGACCTAGCTCCAGTGGACACTCAGGTACGCGTTGGACCGATTGATTACCAGCAGTTATCTGCCTGGCATCACGTAGCATCTGATGTGTCACAGACCGGTTCCAGCTTCCAATGCTCAGACCCTTCAGACCCAGCTCCAATGGACACTCAGGTACGCGTCAAGACAACATCAAGTAGCGGCGAGTACCCGTCGCAGAACTTTGCTTCTCAGTCGAGGTCGTCCCACTTGCCCTCTTCCCAGGGGCTGTCAGGTATCTCTCTTGGAACGGCTGCCAGCTTTCTCCGCTCTTGCCAACGTTTCTTAGCCTTTGTGACGACTGTTACTGCTCCTTCAGACAGGATAGCAGAGCCATCTTCATTCCAGCCGCTGACATGGAATTTGAACCATGCGTCAACAGTCTGCTTGTACAGCTCGAACTGTCTCTCGGTCATTCTGCCCTCTTTGAAGTTCTTTCGAGCATTAACCTTTCGCTTGTGGCACGCGGCCCAGACCCCATCCCAACTGAGGATACCTTCGCGATTGAAATAATCCTCAAGCGCTGGTGTGGCTTTGTGTGCCATACTATCACGGTCCAGGCCGGTCTGAAGTATGTCGAGGTATAGTTTTCGCTGGATCCCGACGCGCTTGCAAAGCCCATCCACTCGATCCAGATATGGTGTTGAAGGTGCATCCCCCTTTCCACCGTCGGCCCGCCATTTTTTGATACGGCTGAGTTCGGGCTGGACTAGATCGAATGTGTCGGAAATACGAAGACCTTTAGTCGCAAAGAACTCCTTGTATTCCTTGGCAGATTCTTTGGCTTTGGCGCCTGGCATCCCATTCGCGGTCAGGGTTGCTTGGAGCTCTTGCCGCCAGTCGTGTCCGTAATTTTCTTCGCCTGCTTTGATGCGGTTGTGAACTTCGTGAACCCAATCCCCGATCTTCGTAAGGTAGCATATCCTTTTAACGTGAGATCGCTGCTCTTCGAGTTGCCGCTTGAGCTCCCCAGCTCTGGCTTCGTGCGCTCTGGAAGCGGTAGCGGCAGCAGTCCTGCTATCAATTAGCATTAGAAGAGCTCTCCAAGAATCCTTGAGATCATCTTGATCGTTCCTAGGATCATCCACTGCACGTCTGTCCTTGGCCTCGAGTTTGGTCACCAGTTCCTGGACATCTGGGCTTAGCGATCCGATTCTCCGAGACTCGTTCTTGATGGCGTCGAGGACTTCCAAGGCGGCAGTGTCCAAGGCGGCAGTATCTCTTTTGCGCTTGGGGGTAGTAGTAGGAGTGGAAGTCTTGTCCATTTTGATGATGTAAACGTGACTGGCAGTATTCAAAAGTGATAAACTGTAGAGTGTGAGGCTTTATTGAACATGTCTCTCTTGGGATGGATACATAAAGAAGAAGAAGAAAACCCGTGGGTCCCTTCGACGAAAATCCCATGGTCGTATGGTGTGGTCTACTTTGGAGGAAGGTGCTCTGCTGGGACAACATAGCACTTTCCACTTGCCGCAGACCGACGTGACGACGTACTCGTTTGCCCGAGACCCTTTCGTAGCGGGCAAGGAACTCGAAATTGGTCTACTAGGTAGGGTACGTCTTGTCATGCATCCGATGCCTAACTAATAGCCAGAGAGGATGGTAAAAGATAGATGGTAGAAGAGCAAATACCCAGGACGTTGGTCCTCTTTATGCAGGTCAGCATCGTCCATTGACGCGCATGTTGCTCGCAACCGCCGCCAGTACCACCGTTGGGCCGCTTCGTTTACTACACCGTCTTGGTTGAATGTAAAGACACCATCCCTTTTGGTCGGCATTCAGGGACGCGGCAATCAACGGGCAACAATTGCGCTTGTAGTGTGGGCGGGAAATGCTGAGATTTGATTCGATTCATACGCTGCTGGCAACTCCCTGGACGTTTGCAGGGCGCGGGGCGCGTGGAAACATGACTTCTTAGATAGAGAAATGTTTGATATCTCGAGCCAATCTGATTAATCCGATGCCACCAATGAATTGATTCTCTTCTTTGACCAAGTCCTCTGTCCTATCCTGCCTGCGAATTACTGTCCGTCAGCTCGTCTTTCGTGTCAACCAGGTCGAATGACGCCTCACCCAACATCAACTTTCACGTGGACCCCATCCCTCTTGCTCTGGGATATGATGTTCCTTGTCGCTTTACTCGCTGTTAGCTTGCACTCGGGGAGAAGACAAGGCTCGAGGGCTGTACTGACTAGATCACAGCACAATTGGGTGGTTATGGCTCTTCCGTGACAAAAGTCCCGTTGCTTGTCTGGCTTAGGAGGTTAGTTCACCTCATTTACCACGGACAAAACACATACCAGAGGTACTAGATGCTTGATATGGTTTTGTCAAGGCTCCATTTGCGTATTTCTCGATCAGCAGCCTGTCTCGTCAGTAGCTCACATCAACATATCACTCGAGGATGGGACGACTAAAATGTGCGATCCGATAAAAGCGGCCACAGCCCGGGACGAAACTGGCATTCATGCTTCTCAAATCATGTTAGCTCTCGAAAGTAGTGATGATTCGTGAGCATAGTCCTTACTCTCTCCTCACTAGCTGATCATTTCTTACTGTCACATGGTTAGTAAACTGAGGATCAAGATCTGTGCGGCTTTGCTAGACTTACTCAAATCATGCGGCGGCTAGACATATACGTCAGCCTCAGCAGCTGCTTCCTTCTGCAAAAAGTTGCCGCGACCGATTAGCAACCAGAACATCGAAGGGAAGGCAAGAAGAACGTAAGACATAGTGCGACAATGGCCAGACGCGATCCACTGGCTGGATAGAATGTATCGAGCGGCAGTAGATCGATCAAAGCGTGGCGCAACTGGGGACTCAATGATCGCTGGTCAGCAGCAACCCAGGCACGTACCTTTGTCTCCGAAGAGACATCGCCCTTAGCCTTCTTGAGACTTATCAGTATGGTTGTTACGGATCGTACTAGCGAAGAGAGGCATCTCACGGGCTTGGCAGAGTCGGTCTTCTACAAGTATGTTAGCACAGTGCACTGTTCTGAAGCCGATGACCGCCGCGCGTGAGCATGTAGGGCTGGGGAGAAAGTTGATGGTGCGCGTATACGTACGGATTTCTTGGAAGGCATGCTGCATTGCGCATTGAGCAACAGCTGGAAAGTCAATCATTTCGAGGTAGAGACCGGATCTTACGTTGATGATGTTGTCGCTGGTGAGTTGAAGGGTTAGCTGAGTTCTTAGCCATGAGAGGGGACGCGATGGTCTGATGTAGGACCAGGAGAATACTACTTACCAAGGGGTTTGGTGATTTGAGTCTTTCAACGAGAGCCGAGTTAGTCATCTCATCATTCGGTACAAAGCGAGTTTGAACGTACCTCGGGCGCAACGTTGCGTCTTTTCGCGTAACTGCCTGTCAGCGAACAAGGCCATGACGGTAAGGGGACATCGGGTACGTACGGTTACTGCTGTTTTCAATCATTGAGTCAGTAAGATTTAGTCGCAAGATGAGGCAAAGGAAAGGCCCGGCGAGGGAGGGAAGCATACCTGGGCGGCGGCGACGGTGGTGGTGGTTGATGTGGGAGGGCAAAAAAAGAGGAGGGAAAAAAGGAGAGGAGAGAAATTATAAAACCATCCTCCGCCGGATACTAAAGGACGTGGGAGGCAAGCGTCCATGCGCGAACATCAAGCGCATTCTCTGGAACCCGTCAATGGCAGTACAAGCAGTCAAGATGATCTTGAGGATGGGGCTCCTGAGGCAATTTTGGGCGGTCCCATCCGGGTACCCAAATATACCTAGCGAAGATAAGTGATTAGTAGTAAACAGAAGGAGAGGAGGGCCAGAAAGCGCATAGACATAGAACGAGTAGAAAGACTGCCTCCTTGTTTTCCATTCTAGCCTCCGTCCTAGACACCCGTTCCGGACTTCCGTTCCGGACTTCTACAGTCGGGACATCACTTCCGCCACTGGGATGACCTCTGACAACGACCCAAGGACCACTCTGCCAAATGTTGCGAGCCCGTGTGTTAGGAAGGAGAAGTGCATGTCATGTCTTGGAGCTCACAAGCTCCTAGCCACAGAATGTCCCGACTTGAACTCGTAACAAAATTGTTGTATTTGTCAGGCCTGCCCGAAACAGCAACACACCCGTTTACTCGCATGTTGAGTCGACGCGCAGGGCGGAAGCGCGTGAACCTGGATCTGATAGTTTCTAACCACCGAGATTCCCTATCGTAAAACCCGCTAGCAATCCAGGCGAATAGTTTCCATCGCCACACCGCGAACTTATTCCATCCGGTGGAAATGAAATTATGCATGCCAGCGTACTCGAAGAACTTAGGATAATACCCTGCACAATCCCAATCAATAAGCCAAAGCTGCTCCTCTCGGTCAAGTATAATATTACGAGGTGCCAAATCGTGATGCGTGAAAACAAGTGGGTGATTGGATAAAAAAAACCGGCCTCTGCCAGATCGAGTGTTCCGCTGGCGTCTTCTTGACCTCCTGACGGAGCGAGACAAAATTCACCCACAGGTTCATGAAAGCATTGACCTGATCGAAGCTTGCTCTGGGTGGCAGGCCGAAAGAATCGTCGAGGTAATATGACCTGCATTTTCCCGTTGCTAATGATCCAGAAGAGGTCGATTCTGCTGACCTTAACCGACGGATGATGTGACGAAGTTTAAAGGCTAGTCGAAGGGTTGCTATCCAACCAAGCTCTGGCCATTCCACATCTAGTGTCTTTTCCAGGAACCCAATCCATAATGCAATAGAAAGCATTGTCGGTCTGAACAGTTCGCTGAATGCGTGGGACGCGAATACCAAGCTGAGATGCGAGTTCTACAGATCTTACAGTATCTTCGAGCTCATCCGCGGGATAGCCCTTGGCTAGATACTTGGAAGACAGTGGTATGATATTCGAAAACTTGAGTAAGCTGGGAAGGGAAGTAATGCAGTCGACAATCTCTGCATCCGTATAGCTAAAGAGCCTCGTGTCGTCGAAGTTCGAATCCATTGCGGGACTTGCAAGGGGAAGAAAAAGAGAAACCAGGGCTTTCGATGTCACGGGTTTAAAGACGAGAGCCACTCGGTGATTTCCCGAAGGCCGCACAGCCATAGCGCGCTTGCCTTCAGCAGTAAGACGCGGTGCTGGAGGTGATCTGGATTATCTGATTTGGCTTTCGCGCTATGTCGTGAAACAAGGTCAAGAACGTCGCTCGGACAGTCAAGTCCGATGATAGATGACGGATGTGGAGGGGTGCAGAAGCGCCAAGACTCCATATATATTTGGCGGAGAAACAGTCTAGTGCCTTCTAGGAAAGTGTCGTACAAATGTTGCTTGTGGCTTTCACCTGCTGGTCCAAGCTTACCATCCCAAGTCAAGCTCAAGCTCAGCGGGAGATAACAAGACACACAATTATGTTATCTGGCGGAGGGATTGACGCCTTGAACGGGCTTGACGGGATATAACCGACCGTTGGCTTGGGCCCACGGCGTGATCCACTTGTTGGACATCCAATCCGATTGTTTCCATCTGATCTACAACAAAGGCAAACTCGCCTTATCGCCGATCACCTGACCGGCGCAAGAGCGAGTTCACCGACGACAGCCTTAGCTATGGTGTAGCAAGTATGGTAACGGTGGTATATGTATTGAGTTGATATGCGGTAATTTATCTCACCTTTTGAGTATATAATGTAAAACACTCCCGTGCCAGTTCACTCGTTCTTCCAACCATTGAACAAAATTTCATATCATCAAACGAAGCATTCATCTTGCTGCTGACATGTTGAGTTTTGGCACCGCTCTCTTCTTTGCCATTGCTGCAGCCCTTGTGGTTGCAGCGAGGCGTATCTTTGCCAAGTCTCAGGTAGCCCAAAGCCACATTCTACAAAAATCCAACATCAAACCGCTCTCACAACCCTTACCGACAAACTGGTATAAGTCTGACGAGATTTACGAGCTCGAAAGAAGGGCCATTTTCTCCAAGAAGTGGATCCTGGTCACTCACAAGATACGGTTCCCAGAGAGTGGCTCATGGATCCGCTATGCGGAGGCTGGCTTCGATTTCTTCCTCGTTCGAAACAATGAGGGTGTGATCAGAGGTTTCCACAATATCTGCAGGCACCGAGCCTTTCCAGTTGTCACCAAGGATAATGGCCAAAACGCTGTTTTATCTTGCAAGTACCACGGATGGTCCTACGGCCTGAACGGACAGCTCGCCAAAGCCCCCATGTACCAGGATATGCAAGGGTTCGAACGGTCCAAGAACGGGCTTTTCCCTGTCCACGTTCATGTCGATGATAGAGGTTTCGTCTGGATAAACATGGATGCCAAGAAGAAGCCAGAGGTTGGCTGGGCTGATGATTTCTCTGGCATCGACCGCTTGGCCAGACACGAGCCCTTCAACCTTGACGACTACAAGTTTGATCACACTTGGCAGGCCAGCAGTGCCTATAACTGGAAAACCCTGGCCGACAAGTACAGCACTGGCAGCAAGATTGAACAATTTACCAGCACGCTTACGGAACAGGGGGAGGAAACCTTGGCCGTCGTCAGCGACTTTTACTTCCCCAACGCTTCCATGACTATCTCGTAAGTGTCTGACATGTTACCGCCCCCAAACTCAAAGGGATACAAACCTGACCAAATTAGACGGCACTTCTTTTTCCTGACGAGATGCATTCCTATGTCGGCTTCCAAGTGCACGATGGAGTACGAGGTCTACAGGCACAAGGACGCGAGTGAAGAGGACTTCAAGAGGGTCGAGGAGATTTTCAGGCGGACCTTGGATGAGGACAAGTCCCTGTCCAGTTCTGTGGAGAAGAGTTTGAACACAGGTGTCTTGGTCAATGAGGCTCCCTTATATTTCCAGGGCCAGGTGCATCAGCTGCTGGAACAACACCGCGCGCTCGAAGTTGCCGCAAAGAAGGAGATTCGGCCGGCTCAACAGATTCTTGACAAGGCTGCTACCAAGACAGAGCAAGACGAGAGTCTTTTCTCCTCCTGCTCTGGTTTATCGTGTGGGAAAATCGCAAAGGAGCTGGCATGGTGAAAGAAGCCTTGATAGATATTAAAGAAGCGTGAAGACTGCTGCGTTTAAAGTATAACAGCTTTTAAATAAGCGTTCAACTTCCAATCGCGAGAGCAGCGTAAGCTGAAAAGGGTGTATGTATATATATAAATTGACGACCGTTAGAAAGAGAATATTGATAGGGTTATACTGCTAGGAAATGGCCATCTGTTCCATCCACTCTATGACTCTATGACTCTATGACGGATGTCTTGTACTTTTAAAAGGAATGCGATTATAGAATTCCAGTCATTATCTAAATTCATGCCCTGCCGAGACTGTCTTCTATTTCTTCCCAAGGATCCTTTGAATGGAAGGTGAGTAATAGTCTAGAAACTAACTTGGGATGCGTCGTTCATTATGCATTTATCTTCGCTTAAACCGTGAAAACCAACCACTTTTGCGCTCCTTTTCCCCCCTTTGCTCTCCTCTTTCCCTTTGCTCTCCTCTTTCCCTTTGCTCTCCTCTTTCCCTTTGATCTTCTTTCTCCTTTCGATCTTCGTGCTTCTTCAGCTCTTGCTCCGGCTTTAACTGGACAGTGTTGTCGTTCATAACCTGCTGCGCGAGCGAGACTGTGTCTGTCTTGGCTGGAAGTGTTCCTCCTTCCTGATCCTGCACCTCTTGATGAGAAAAGAGATCCATAATCTTGCCCGGGCCAAGCAACCTCTCGTAGACAGCCAAAGTGGTACCAAACTCCTTCATAGTGCCGACCTTGATGGCGTCGAGAAGTTGCAATGCGTAGGTTTGGCAATTGTTAGTAATGACGTTGTACGTTGGTTGTCTCTCTCTGACACTTTGAATGACGGATTCCGCTAGAGAGAAGAAGAAAATCAATCAGCCTTGACGGGGGCTCTGGTAAAAAACCGAAACTGGGATAATACAACTCACCAGCCCGTCGCGTTGCATCGTCATTAAAGCGTGTCTCGCCGACTTTGAAGGTCTGCCAGTGTTCCCGGTCAACCTTTTCGTTGGTGTAGATGACATCAAAGTTCTCGTCCTTGGGCGCGGCATTCTCCGTCAACGAGGCTAGCTCACGAACTGTGGGCAGGAAAACTCACCATCCACAGTTGATGGGCGTAGTCACCAACAAGTACCGCCCAGTGCTGCGTAGGATCTGGGTATTTATTAATCTTCTCCGTGATCATCTTGCCCAGCCCAGTCTGTTCGGCAAACCACTTGCCAGCGGCACCCCCGACTGGGTGCCAGCCAACTTCGACAGGGCGAAGAGGCCCATTGAGAACAGGCTCCGCCAAAGGGACCGCGTTGGGCTGGTGTCCAAGACCTACAGCGTGCTTCAGGGCTATTTCGCCTTTGTTTAGATTGTTCTTTCTGTATATAAGGGGTCAGTGCATGATAGAGCATAGAGGCATCCATCCGTATGTGGGCGAGACTGGGTCAGAGGACAGGGATGGAGCTGAAAATGGCGCATACATACAGAAACTCTCCCACCTTGTCCCTCTTCCTCTCCTTTTCTTCGTCAGAAGCAGACTGCATCACGCCTGACAAGGAAAGGATCAAAATGCTCGGATGCCAGTATGTATCAGGTTGCCCGCACTGGGGAAAGCCAAAGTCTTTGGCGGAACTGAAGGGCTAACTTAGGTTTTGTCCATTTATTAATCTACTCGTACGGTCGCACATTAGCCCAAAGTGGCAAGTCAGCCAGGCGCAGTTGAGCTGGCTTACGTGAGGCCTCCAGTGAACGCGTTAACAAATAAATCACCACCGGCAGCAAGTTCCGGGTTGTCCAATCACACTGAGGGCGCCAAGCTAACAGCTCAGCTCACTCTCGCGACAAAGAAGCTATCTAGAGCACGTCTGGTATCACCAGATTAAGTCGGTTTCAGCGCCAATTATTGAACTACTTAGAATAACTACTGTTGTTTCGACCAAGTCGACTAACTTCAACCCAGTTCTGTTCTTCATCAGACCCCTTTTCTGCTGCACTTGATCATGGCGGTCGTTCAGTCTCTCAGCGTGATATGTTTTGCACTCAAAAACTCAATCTCGTCAGGTTGCTGGTATCGCGACCAGTATCACATAGCACAAAGCTCAGCGGGGGTCGCACATTTGTTGCATGTTGCCACGTTGCCCTTGCCCTCGCTGGCAATAAAGAGGTCGAAGTCGTTATTGCGTAGAGTGTTTCGGAGGATGACGTTGCCTGATGATACAGCCTTGTGTCCGAGAACGATGCATGAGAGGGACTGGTCAGCCTCGGGCTGGTTGCATGGATCATCAACGACAACGATACCCGCAGCCGTGAGTTCATTCTTCTGTTCCTCGACGAGGTTATCACGAACTTCAGTATTGATGGCGCCGTCGAGGATGATTCCGGAAGACTTTGACTTTCCGCAACCGGGCAGGTTGGGGCCGATGTGGTTGTGTCGGATCTTGGCGCCCTTGACGCCGGGATCGACAAAGATGCCAACGCAGCACTGGTTCACTTGATTGTATTCAACGACTGCGCCATTGGTCTGGACACAGAGGCCAATGCCGTGCTTGGAGATCTTGTTCTTCGAGACCGTAACACCGGAGAGGTTGTCCATGCAGATGCCGATGAACCCTACCATCGATGATGAGACCTTGTTATCCGAGACCAGAGTGTTGTACGAGCCAATCGTGAGAGCCCCGTAGCCTCCAGCATCCGTGAGCGTGTTCTTGACAACTCGAGCATTCTTGGCACCGACAACCGCGATGTTGATCCCGGAGAACTTGCGGACCTGGAATCCCATGACGGTCACGTCCTTCACCGGCTTTCCCACCGAGAGGACCCTTTGGTGCTCCTTCTTGAACGGCTCCAGCTTGACTTGGGACCCCGTCACACAGATACCCACTTCCGAGCCAGGGCCGGTCAAGCCCGAGCACTTGTTCTTGACATATTTCGCAGGAGGTTCGAGGATAGCGTTGTGCCCGACAAGCTCAATTCCGTCCCTGTTGATAGTGAGCTGTTCCTGGTAGGTGCCGGCTTCAACAACGATGCGATCGCCGGGGGAGGCCGAGTTGATAGCGCGCTGGATGCGTTTGCCAGATCTGACGTGAATGGTGCGGTGGCTCTTGTAGCCAACGTCCTTTCCATATCCCCAGTTGTCCGACTTGTATTCGCTGGCCGGGTTTGCACAGCAACGGGCGTCCTTCCACTTGCATTTGCCATTGCCCCGAGCTACACATGTTAGCAGCTTTTACATTGTAAATGCGGGCTCTTCTACTAACCTTGCAATCCCGCGTGGTTGTCAGTGTCTGAAAATGGCGAGGCAGCAACCATGCCGCCAAAGGCAAGTCCGAAAAGTGTCAAGTTGAGCTTCATGGTGAATCAATAGATGGATCACTTGTTTGACTAGAACGAGGGTGAAGCGTAGGTGTAGAGAAAGGACTTGGGTTGGTGAAAATAGCCAGGCTGAAGAGGTGGGTTTTATAGTGTTTTACGTACGTGGCTACCGGAGTACCTCTCAATGTACAGGACGCCTCATGAGTGTAGCACACCCACTTGAATGCAAGTTCTAGCCCTTGTCCAGTGTAGTATAGAGACAACAAGTTTAATGTTCCTTAAACCGACATCGCGGGGGAGAGCCTACTTACCTTGCAGCCCTTGCTAGCCCATACGAGTTTGGTGGCAGGGTGGTGGGCGCAACCAAGCAACCCAAGCCCTGGAATATTACTAGGCGGCGCTTTGCCAAGGCCCTCTAGTCTATTGAAAGGAGCGAACTCCAGTAGGTAAACCCAATAGCCGGGATGTCACTAACAAGCCACCGCTCCCTTGGACTACGTATCAAGGACTCTCCGTGGCGTTGCGAGTGGAGAGTAATGACTGGACGAGGTGGACGCCAATTCATCTTTCAGGGGGTCAACTTTACTCCGTACAGACAGTTGTTTGGTTCAAGCGCCACTGCTACGTTGGGCGGCAATGGCGCCGTTACTTCAAGCAAGCCCGTTCACAAGTGGTGAGTCTTGGTGTCGAATAGCGGCTTAGCCACTCAAGCCTGGTGTCACGTAAATTGATAGTCATAGGCTCCAGGCCCCAAGCCGCATGACTGAATTCTGACGAAAAGCATTTGCCAGCGAGGCGGTTTCAGGCGTAGAAAGCCTCAAAACCACACCTGCCCTGGATTCAAGTTCTGGGTTCGGATATTCATCTGACCGTGTTCTAATGCACCAGCAGGTGAGTGATACACACCTAAATGATAAACGAAAAGACAGAAAGACAGAAAGAGTTAAATTGAGCTGATCTATGGGGCAGCCGTAGCCTTAATGAAGATGACACTGTAACATGAGTACTATACATCATCACAGTCTCTGCTCTATGTTCCTCAAAAGGGCTCGGGGGCAAATACTTGGGGAAAAGCAAGTTAAGAGGTTAGTATTCATGACAACAGGGCCAATCCATTCTCCGTCAGTTTAAGAGACAGATGTTAAGTAAATGTCGACCAATGGGAAAATTGATTGTAGTCATAGCCATATGAGAGCACACCACTGTGCGGTATATGCATAATGGCTAAAGGTGGGCGTAGGCTGGTCTCCAGCTAGGGTGATGCGATATCTTGCGCTCCGAGGACTTGGTGGCTGCGTTGGTCAGACTATACCGTTTAAAGGATTGTCGGTGCCTGGATGTTGGAGATTAGAGCATGTGCGAGTAAAGCTAAATTCAGCCGCAAGCCCTAGGACCCGGCGAGGCCCTTGCTGAAGGGTCTGGCATTGGCACCATAAGCGACGAGGCGTAAGAAGGAGAGCACTGATAGGATGTGTCGCAATGGTTGTCTGGAAAGCTGAATCGAGCTGAAAACTAAGAGTATGGTCACGGGAAGCTTATTTGAATCCGTGGAAATTACCCATATGTCTGTGATGATGCAAGATTTCTCAGGTATCCTACTTACTCACGCTGTGAAGGTCACTGGCGTGCGCCCATGCATCTGGCGTTGTGCCAACGAGACCGAGAACATGCCGTCCAGCATGCACAGCAGAGAAAAGGGATGGAGCCTACCGTGTTCCAATCATTGGCGAGAATGGTTCTTGAACTGGATGAGTTGTTTGTGGAGTCTTCTTGCAGTGGGAGGTCACGCGAGGTCGAATGGAATAAACCATTGATACGTGGCAAACTGAGTTGCTCGTTGAGTATCTTGTTCAATCTGTGCGGCTTCTATCCAGTAACAAGACGACAAACTCAGCGACACCCGGCTTAGACATTCATGGATGCAAGATGAGCAGCTCAAACGCAGTGCAAGGTACCGGGAGGTTTATCAACTTGAACGCAGCCTTGGCTAGATTGGCAGACTACAAGCCCGCTGTAAGACCCCCTTTCTGGGTCTAGGGTCTAGAACCCGAAGCCCTCCAGTCGGACTGCTGCAGGTCCCGAGGCTCGCGGCCAAGCCGCGGCTGGCCTATGTATGACCAGTCCGCCAGTATTCAGCCGGGTTACCATCTCCCAAAGGCTTGCTATCCATGAAGCTTCTCAGGGCACACGGACCAGGTTGTATGTCAGGGTTAGGGATGATGGACGTACTTTATTATAGGTTCAACCACGGTTCTCTCATGGTCTTGGCCAAGCCCCAGTGAGTCTTGATAGGTGGATCCAGAAGACTGCGGCTGGTTTGGATATAATTCGACTTGGCACGTGTCGCAGGTACTATAACCCTAATGTTCCCATATCTCTAATATGGGTCTCCCTATCTTTTGGTGCGCGGCGCAGCAGTTTTTCCCTGCTGCAACATGAGATAAGGGGCAAATCGGTCAGGATTAATCTGGTGATAACGACTACCAGATTACAGCATCGAGTGGCGGAAAGTCGTTGGTGTTAGTCCCGAAAGGGCTGCCCCACGAGGTCGTTACTGGTATCTTTCAGCCAATATAAAAGCCAACATGCCATTTCCAAGCATGCTTGTGTTACCTTTACATTTGTTCCTGCATTCTAACCCCGATCCTGTGATTTAAGATGGCGTCCGCAGACCAGCTCATAGAGACTCTCTGTGGCCTTGACGCCAACACATTCGCCAACGAAGCAGAGCGTGTTCGTGCCATGGATGCGCTCACACTGGCTCTGAGCAGAGTTCAGAAGCCATGGGACATCGTCTGGCAGCATAACTGGGTAAACCCAGCCACTAATGCCTGTGTCAAGACACTGATCGACGCTGGTATTTTCAACGAATGGGTCAAGAGCGGAGGCGCTGAAAAGACGAGTGCGGAGCTGGCTGAACTCACAGGGACCGACCAGGTTCTCATCAGTGAGCAATACTTTGACATTTCCTCAGTCAAAATTAGAGTACTGACAACCTGGCAGAGCGCATGATGCGACAGATTGGGGGTCAGAACCTGATCATCGAGACTGCTGAGGACACTTTCAAACCTACACCCTGGGTGTATGCCCTCGCTGCTGATGAACCCCTCTGCAATACCTACGGAGCCCTCTACGGCTTTGTCAACGGCCCCATGTTTAGGAGCTTGCCTTTCTATCTCAAAGCGACAGGATATAAAAATCCCACTGATCCAAACAACTGCAACTGGCAATTCCTGAAGGAGTCCCAGACCAATCTCTTTGAATCCATCGGTTCAGATCCTGTTGTTGCGAGGGAGTTCAACGATGCCATGGCAAGCCATTCCAAGTACAATCTGACTGCTTGGCCTGAGGTTTACCCGACTGATACCCTAGTGGCCGACTTCAAGGCTGATCGTCCTCTTGTTGTTGATGTTGGTGGTAGCAAAGGGCATGACTTGGAAAAGTTCCATCTGCGCCATCCTGACATATCGGATGCAAGTCTCGTGTTACAAGACTTGCCTAATATTTTGAACGACTTAACCATCCACAAGGCTATCTCTATACATCCTCACGATTTCTTTAGCCCCCAGCCCTTCAAAGGCGCTCTTTGTTACTTGATGCATAATGTTCTGCATGATTGGGAAGATACACAGGCGACTCAGATCCTAACTCACCTTGTTGAAGCTATGGAGAAGGGTTACTCAAAGCTTCTCATACACGAAAGCCTAGTCAGCAGTGTGAAGCCTCTCGCTCGAGTAACAACATCGGATATTACCGTGATGGCCTGCTTAGGGTCGAAGGAGCGAACAGAAGTCGAGTGGCGAAACTTGGTGGAGAGTGTTGGCCTGCGGGTGTTGAAGATCTGGAGACCACCTCAGTCCGTGGAAAGCATTATCGAGGCTGAACTTGCCTAACTATGTAGGAAACAGAATACTTCAGTTCGTCAACGAGTACATGAAATGTGCAAACCGCAATAGTTGACCGCCTTCAGGTGATGTGGCCAAGTGCGCTGGCCGATTCGCCACCGAGAGTCTGGATGCGCAGCCTGCTTTTGCAGAGTACGTCGGGCTAAGGCAGGCTGTTTTGATTCAACAATTGACCAGCCAGCCCTCAACACGTTCCTTGCCGGTTATGATGCACCCCCAAGTCCACAGTGATGCATCTTGCAGGTCAACGTACCAGTGTGGCAACCATCTGAACGGTAAACCTGACGGGGTTGAAAATATGTGCAGGTAAGAAAGAACGGCAAAGATTCCGCGATTAGTTTGTCACCTTCACAGGAACAGAAAGAATGAGGTGTCAACCACAAGATTGAGAGTTCGGTTACATCTTGACATTGCGTTGTTATGTTCTCAAAGCCAAGGCCCAACCGCGCGCCTATTATTCTTAGGATATTTGATTAAATCAAAACGCTGTTCATGTCATGCAGTTTAATTATTAGAGGTTTCCCTGAGCTTTTCTCCCAGATGAAAAATGGCCATCATGTGTGCTTGAACGACCAGTGTGGCCCCAACGTGACCCAGGCAGCAGGAACGTAATTATATCATTACAAGACCGGCGATCAAAGCAATCACACCCGTGTAACCGAGTGATAGGGTGTTCGCAGCATCGGTCGCTTGGGGTGAGCTGGTTCCGGATGTTGAGCTAGGGGCAGTCTCACTCGAGGTATCACTTGGAGCCTTGGTCTTTGCCGTGCTGCTGGCATCATCGGAATCATCTGATGGCTGGACGAGGGAGTCAAGACTGCAGCGTGTCAGTAAGCCAAGCCTAACTCTGGGGACCAGCAAATGTGTTATGCAGGACAAGCTTACATGTGAATCAGACCATTGTTGGTGAGGACATTGGCCTTGATAACCTTGGCGTTGTTGAAATAAATGTCGCTACCCTTAATATGCACGCGAACTTTGGTGTTGTTAAGAGTGCCCACGACCTGTCCGTCCGTGAGGTAGTTGGTGTACGTGACTTCATTCAAAGTGTGGGCGCTTTTCAATCAGTCAGCAATGTGCGGTCGGGAACGATGAGAGATACTATTGGGCAGGCAACTTACAGCAACGCTTGGGTGAGATCCTTCTTGGACAGCTTCATCTGAGGATTTCCTGCATTCTTGAAGGCGGAGGTTGAGGGCGCAAGGCACGTAACGTTGGGAGAGTGGTCGAGAGCAGGCCACATGTCGGTCTTGTTCAGGGCGGTATCCAAGGCTGTGAGTCTATCGTCTTTGACATTTCGAACAGTCGCGGAGCAAGGCCTGGGAGGCAAAAGAACGCTGAAGTCAAATGGCCATAAGCATCAAGCCGGGATTTCGCAAGTTGCAGAGGGTGCTGGGGCTTACCTGTTAACCACCTGAAATCTGTTGGCCTTCTTGGCTCCCCACGTGCCGTCAACAGCTGTCATCTTAACGTCTTGAGCCAAGCCCGCTCGTAAATTCACGTTGGGTCCTTTGAATTCCTTGTCGGCTCTCTTGTCATCCCGACCCTCCTTGGACGCAAACACCACCTGACCGCCAGCGTTCTTTCCAAAGTCTCCCTTAATCTGCGCTCCAGCAGATCGGTTGTTGAACTGTGCGTCATTAAGCATAGTTGGGATGGTCTTTCCTCGAGCGTCGTCGAAATCGGAAGACTTTAGCGCAGCGGCCATGACATGGTACGAGAAGAAGGTTTGCACATCTTCGGCACCAAGCTCGGTCACGTCTGTGATGCCAGCAGCGGTGAGGTAAGACTCAAGGGCATCGTTTGTAGGAACGAGGACGGTGACGTCGGTAGATTTGTCAGAGAGGCTGTTGCTGAGTCCCTGAGGCGCCGCGGTGAGGAGGGAGCGGAAGAGGGAGAGAGAAGGGTAATCCGAGATTGCGCTCGACAACTCCTCTGGAAGAGATTGAGAATTCACAAATGCGACAAGGGCGAGGCCCGCGGCGGTATAAGAGAAAGAGACGCGCATTGTGTGCTTAAGACTGGTTTGGACGGTTGTGATAGAGGCCGATGGACAACAGCACAGCACCACAGCGTCATGTTAGACATCCGGACCTTTTATGCCGCCCCGGATTTTTAAGGCTGCGGAATCAACCGGCAATATTGAACGAGCCTGTCGCAGTCGAGGCCTGCATTATCCAGAGCCTGCTTTTGCGACTGACAAATGAGCGACTATACTGACAGCCACCATCATGGGTTACCAGTTGGGACGCCGCAATAATTAAAAACGGAGAAGGAAAACCCCGCTTAACGTCAGCCCAAAGTTACACTGGATCGTCTCATGGCGTCCAGCTGAAAATTACCGGCAAGGCCTCGACCACTAATAAGGGCTGAGGCTTTCGTGACTATCCCTTGCAGAGGCATCTAAATTCTCACCCGCGCCGTCTGTGGTACTGATGCCACCCCGAAGCCACTAGAATCGGGCTTTTCAGGGGCTGAGCAGGGCTGAGCAGGGCACCGTCTAGGGCTGAGCAAGGGAGATAAATGCAGTCACAGGTGGGTGGGTGCTTCAAGTGCTTGTCTCGTCTTACTCGTGGCGGCCAACCAAGAACCCCCAGCTCGGTTTAGTACATACGATACCATTGAAACGGGACAAGGTCGTATTCGGGAGCGCCGCGGCACCTAAATAATGAGGGAGGATATGGCGTTCCTCGAAAGCATACTATGTATCATGCGAGTGCCACTGGCTTTGCAAAGGGTCTGGGGGAAGCCAGTAATGTCCCTGAGCCAGCTCTTAACCCACAGAGGAAATGGGGAGAATGAAACCCAAGTCTTCCACGAGGCATCGGACCATTGTTCAAGACTTCGACAAGAGCAATCTCATATAAGTAGGAGAACGTGGTTAAGGTCAACTCTTCGTCCTCTAACAGCACTTGGCACGCTTTTGGGATAAGCTCTCTAAAAATAGGACCTTGCCAGATCACTTCTCTGGCATCAAGTCAAGACCTAGCCTAGGGTAGTTCGCCAGGCAGTGGAGTTTTGATCCCCTCAAGCTAAACCAGCATGCCAATGCTACCAAAGCTAACGCCACCACTCAGGTATTTAGATCCAGTCCTTCCCGTGACGGTACTGATAGACATAACTGTATATCGTCCCATTCGCCAATCCGCCAAATGGCGTTGTCATCAGCGGGATCGGTCGCTTTGACAGTGTTCACAGCTGTGCCTAGGCCATCAATCCAAGTCCAGTCTGCGTTGCGAGCAAAGAGGTTCGACTTGGGGGTGCCACCAGGACTTTCCTATTTGATAACTAAAGTGACTCTAGTGTTCATACCAGGTCGGCCGAGGCATGGCTAAAGATGCCAGGTTTGATCCGTGCAATGTACCGCATGGCCGAGATGCTGTTGTCTGCCTTGTTGGTGAACAGGTGGACATTGTTGTTCTTGTAACGCATCACAACGTAATGCTTGAAGATGCCATGTTATACCGAGACCCTGATGACATTACTGTCGACCGAATCAATCGAGACAGCGCTGGCTTCAAGGCCGGATTCGGCATGGCTACCCTGGTGTTAGCAAAGTTCTCAAACCACGTCTTTTCAAAGCGGATCGTGCCCATTATCATGCTGACCAGGGATTCCCGGAAAGATAACGGCGGCTTTTCCTACTTGGCAATCTAGCGTCATCTTAGAATACTAGACTACGTCGGAAATAATAAGCCCCGTTGTTTATTCAACTATTTCTTTCCCGGTCCTTGGGCAGCAGCCTCATTCTGGATCTGAGCCTCTGTTCTATATGCCTTGAACTTTCTAGCGGGGACGTCCTTGGCAAACATCTCATCGAGCTCTTGATATGATCGTCCTGCAGTTTCTGGCTGGAAATACCAGAGGTATATCAGAGAGAAGAGACATAAACCTCCAAAGATAAAAGCCACCTTGGCGCCAAGGTTACCTTGGTCAGGATTGAACATGAATGGGATAACAAATTGCCACATGACGTTGATGGAATTTTGCACGGCGTAGCCAATAGCAATAGTCTTGACACGCAGCCGAGAAGTCGAGACCTCGCAGAGCAGGGAGAATGCCGATGAGCCGATGGAGACATTGTACCACCAGCTATAGATGAGAATGAATGCAACTGTTCCTGTAATTGCGGGCTTAGAGGTTCCCGATCCTAGGCCGCCGGTAATGAGGAGGAGTATGGTGAGAATTACTAGACCCCAGAACGTGAGATCACGTCTTCCAACTCTGTCAACCATGGCAGCTGCCATCAGGTTGCCAACAATAGATAACACGGGTTGGGCAATCTGGATCTGGTAGCTCTTGTCGGTTGAGTAGCCCGCCAATTGTAGGTAGTAGGTGAAGTACCCGGCCACGAAAGCAATACCTGAGAGAGCCTGGATGCACAAGGGCATGATGCTGATTATAGTGCGGCGCAGGTTTGACTTTCGCAGACACTCCATGTAAGTGACGCCGTCGGTTTCCGTGCGTACTTGATCCAGCGTAAGCTCGATCAGAGCGAGCTTCTTTTGGCCGGCCTCTCCGTCATACCCGAGCTTCATAAGGCTTCTGAGCGCGCGCTCCCGCTTACCCTTTGAGACGAGCCACCATGGTGACCTAAAGGTAATGTTTAGACAAACGGCTCAACCGCTAGGTCATTGGCTAAGACACTCACTCTGGCATGAAGGGATAGAGAAGAAAGGCCACGCCAGCGAATCCAAACTGGCAGCAGAATACAGTCCGGTAGGCCCAGGCCGACTCGACTTTGCCTGTGTAGTTGATGACAATAAAAGCGACCAAAGGCCCGACGCCGTATCCCACCCCAACACCACAGGTGAACACTCCTCGAAGAGCTAATGGGGTGATCTGATGACTAGTCAAAAGGTGCGTACAGGTATTCAATACGCGAGTAATCTCACCTCTCCGATATAACTGACCATGGTTGTAGCGACAGCACCAACCATGAATCCGTTGAGCAACTTGCCGGTGAAGAAGACTGCGTTGGTGGTGGCAATGAATTCGACGCTCACAGCGATGAATGAGGTGACTAGAGCTCCAGCAAGGACGTTCTTTCGCCCGATCCAGTCTGCAAGCTCAGCCGAGATGAGCGAGGAGATGACGGCTCTGCGGGATGGATGTTAGCAGCTACAGCATGGCACAGAAACTGATCAATACGCACGTGGCTACTGGAGCACCGCTGAAGGCCGACTGCCACCTAGCAGGGATGACATAGTCATTTCCATACTTGAAGCCGAAATCCTTGCGAAATTGGGGGATGCCGATGACGCTGCCTGCG
Source organism: Fusarium buxicola (assembly GCA_014899095.1). Taxonomy (NCBI): domain Eukaryota; kingdom Fungi; phylum Ascomycota; class Sordariomycetes; order Hypocreales; family Nectriaceae; genus Fusarium; species Fusarium buxicola. The sequence goes on from JAAVUK010000322.1 coordinate 101,734, forward strand.
GCCTGGACGTCGAAGCTGACGAGGATGATGCACCAACAGGCGTAGATGCACCAAGCGGAAGCCCATGGGTATTTGACAAAGGATTTCCAGATGCCAGCCTCATGGTCCTCATGATCAGAAAGATGTGCCAGTTGGGCATCTCGGATGACCTCGACTTGTTGGGCCTCGACTTTATCTTCAGCGAGAGATGTTTCTTTGTTGCCCGCCATCACGACAAGCCCAACCAAAGCTGCAATCGTGATGACCGCTCTTAGAGCTTTGATCACGGTCGTAAACCCAAACTGTGGTAAGTTGGATTTATACCCGATATTAGGAGCATGACTCGCGCTTTGGGGTTGAAATGGGTGTCGACTGAATTTGGCTATCCTTGACGCCCCAGAAATTCCCAACAGACCACACGACTGCCGTCTGGGGACCCCAGATCCAGCTTTGATCGCCGTTTGCAACATGGAGCAAGTCTTGGGTGATCCATATCCTTGGTGCTTATAGTTGCCTAAACCAGGTTGGTTGCCCCATGGTTCATTGTGTCACTAGTTAGCATCAAGCTGCGGAGCTGTTGCGGGGTTTGGCATAATCGAACGACAGAGCGGGCCGACTACGAGAAACAAGCTTGCCGAGGTTATTAATGGGGGTTGATGGCAACCGCCGATTTGGATATACAACTGTCGATCAACCCAGGGTTGAGCGCAGTCATGTTCTGCTATCCTCGTCAGATCAAGTACTAGCAGAGTCTAGCTTCCTCTCGCAAGCGAGAAGCTTGTGCTGTTCAAGTCGGCATGGGCGCCTAATCTTGCCAATATGATGGAAGGTCACGATGAAACAGATATTATCAACACGCAGCTAGTCTGAAAAAAACCGACGAGGTCCAAGTATCGGAGCGAAGGTATGCATCTACCGAATATTATACGGTAATTTGAAAACAAACCTTGGTCCTGATATATGCTCTAGGCTGCGCTATACATGTGCCAAGGTTCTCAGCGAAGACAGCAACATCATCTAGGCCCTTGGTGCTCCAGACCAGCCTCTGACGCCTTCTTATCGGCAAGCTCGCAAAGCGCATCCCATTCCTCACTGCTCACCCTACTTACACTAAGCCTTGACTGCTTGAGAAGCTGCATTGTTTCCAGTGGCTGCCCGGGTTTGCCGAGCTCCCGCAGCTCCTTGAGATGGATTGGCACGGCAAACTTTTTCCTGAATTCGACGTGCACGAGGTCCCAGATGGGTTTCTCTTTGGTCGACTTGGGATCGTAGTATGGTGCTCCAGGCCGACGTGCGGATTCTGGGGATGCCGAGTTAGCCATGTTCAGCTGAGAAACTGTTCAGTTTGCTTACTGTCTTGAGAGAATTCTTTGACAATTTCCATGACGCCTACTATGCCTGGCTCTTTGCAGTTGCTCGCGTAGAAAAAGGCAAGGTCACCGGCGTTCATATTCCTCATGTTGTTCCGAGCTACAAGTGTCAGTCGCATGGAGCCTAAAGCTGCTCTACCGAGTGCATACCTGCATATGCCCTGATACCTATTCTGGTGTTAGTGACGGCAATTTCTAGCTGAAAGGCAAGTGTCAACCTACCATCCCAGCCTTCGGGTTCGTCTTTGTCTCGGAGGTCATCAATGGAGAACTTGACATCAACGCCATTCTCGATGCGCGTCTCTGGTTCGGCTTTCATGAGCCAGTACCACTGGCCGTCATGTTTGGGCGCATCGGGGTTCGTTGTGGGAATCGAGTCCACGTCGGCATCTTCGGACATGGCTCGGGAGCTATCATGGGCCTTGGATGAATCTTGAGACTCATTCTTGGGCTTGGCCTTTGCTTTCTCGGCTTGCTTCTTCCCGGGGGCCTTTTTTGCTGGCTTCTTGGGTAGATCTACCTTGACCTTATCCTGGATAGGCGCGTCAGACTCAGACTCAGGCTGCTGGCGGTCCTTGGAGGCTGCCTGACGCAGAGAGCGCCTTTTTGGTACAGACTCGTCTGCAGCGTCCGAGCTGGGCGCACTTCGTTTTCGGGGCGGCATCTTATTCGTCGTACGGCCAGTAGATTTTGAGAGTGATAGAGTTGCTTGGCACCACACGCGACGGGAAAGACGCGATTGAGGCTTAGCCCGTCCACATAGCCACACCTTAACTTACCAGCCACATCTATGAGCTGAGGGCAGTGATGTCATGTGCTGGAAGCCAGGATGCCGAGGAAATCAAGAGAAAAATCCAAACTTGCTCGTCATTTTTAAAGACACTCGCTTTAACACCCTATGTGAAACCTGCCGTATCTGTTTGTCTAGGGACTCCTTAGCCTGTCATGGTTGATGACCAAGTTGACGCCATAGAGAAACCTTTTCCAACCTTGCCCATTGGAACATGACATAAACCTCCTTGCGTGCTAAACTAGACGTCATGCATCAAAAGAGACTCCAGGAACTCGATGATGCTTCGCAACTCCGGCAGTCGCCCGCCCTCAAGTAACAATGCCATTTGAGGCGAAGAGGAGAGGGCATCTCCTTCGATTTCGCCGTCAGCCTCGTTTTGGAATCTTTCCAAATGAACTGTGATATCATGAAGGATTTCCGCGTCTAATGTCAGAAACTGAGGATACGAGATGATTCTCTGCGGTACAGATGTTGTGCCAGACTCCATCCACTCAGATGCATGATTTGTGAGCATGGTTGATATGGCTTCAACAATGCTGTCCAGCGATCGTATAATTGAAGGGTCGCTATTTCGTGGTGAAGGATGCGCGTCCTGCAATGTTACGAGAAACTCGGAAACCATTTCAATCCGGTCCTTCAGATCGTATAGTGCTCGGCGAATACGACAAACAGTGGGATGAGGTGGTTCGCGGCCAGGCTTCTTTTGCTGCTCGACTTCTGGATGCGGAAAATTCATCCACTGGGTACAAAATTCGTCGAAATCTCTACGTCGTTGATCAGTAGAAAAGAGAGGAGAGCAGGTAATCAAACTCACGCTTTCAAGATTGGGAGAAATTCAGCAAATACGGTTTGAGAATCTTCCAAAGACTCCAGGCAAGAAGCTAGGGCCACGTTGATGTGTAAAGGAACTTGACCTGGGAGCATGGCTAGGCTGATGGCAGAGACGTAGTCTTGATCAGGCCTGAGGCTTCGCAGCTCACGCTGAGCCCGAAGAAGTTGACTCTGGAGATGGGATAGCCAATCGAACACGTTGGGGTTGAGAGGCGTGGCCATGTTGGAGCCTTTGGCGTGCTTGGTATATGTCGCAAGCATCTTCTCAAGCTCTTTCAGTTGCTTTGAAATGTCGCAACATGTCGATCGTAGGAGAGACAGAGTGGAGATCCGAGACCCGCCCAGTTTATGCGCGATGTCAACGACTACATCAATAGACTCCATCGCTCCACGGCATGCTTTGTGGCAGTCGGAAGGATCTATAGAGGGAACCTCGTCATGCTGTTGGGGCTGTTCCTTTGAAGCTGACAGATCAGCCTCGGTAGCTTCGTAGGAAGGCGGCGGCGACCGTTTGGATGACTTGCTGCCATGACTAGGCGAATGTTGGGACGTGGCATCTTGAATAGGTTGATCGGCTCGGGCTGAGGGGGGCGCTTGTGGTGGAATAACAGGACATGTTGGTTGTGAAAGGGTGTACAAGTAATCGTCAGATTCGTCATTCGAGGTTGGGAGAGATACGACAGACGCGGCGCTCTCGACTTCTAGCCAATCGTCGGCGATGGACTGTCGACGCTGCTCCGTCATGGCGATGGCGATGGCGATGGCGACATGAAATTTTGAGGCATGGGATGGATCAAGACTGTACAGTACAGAAGCGAAAAGGTAAAGGATAGGAATTGCTGTGCAGCCTGAATCTGATCTAGGCAGACATTCGTTCATCACATGAGACAGCCCGGCCGCTTAGGTCAGCGTTTCCTGCGTCGGTGAATGGATAGACAAACATACTTTCAGCCCTGTCTTACTCCAAGTCATTTATTTCCTGCCAGGTCATTCTCAATTCAGTGTATGTGGGCGAATCAGCTTTCAGCTGAAATTGGACTACCAAGCTGGATGGCTGACGAGGTTCGCGAGATTTGCGTCTTTGAGATCATCAAGACATACTGGCATCAGTCCTTCAACGGGTATGCATGGGTAGTTGAACGGGATGTCCAAGGAGACGACATGGACTACCATTGAAATGAAACGGTTCGACTTGGACATGTCTCTACATAAATAACTATTCTTATGTCAGGCTTGGCTTTGTTGGTGTTGCAGCAAGCCCGTGGCGAGTCGTAGAACTCTACGGCTGGACTCAGGCAACGCCTCCTACACTGGGAGGTCTATATCTGACCCCCAATATTCAAACGACCAGGCAGTTCACCAGTGCTATATAAGAACCCCCTGTAATGGCTGACGAGTCGCTTGAGTTTCATCTCAAGATAGCGGAGTGAAAAATGAGATAGTTTCAACTATAAAATAAGCGACCACATTCACAAAAGTAAAGGAGAATGTACAGAGCTTTTGATCTAACTGAACGCAGGGAAAATATACACTCTAAAGCTCCGTATCTCTCTGCTCCCCTGGCTCCAAAGCTTGACGTTGCATGATTCTCCTAGACCTGTCCACCAAGGTTCAATGACTAAAGTTGGCAGCAACAATATGCCGAGATGTGTCTTGGCAGCAAAAGTCTGAGACGACAACGCCACACCGACTCTTGCTTGGGTCAATTGGCAGATTTCTCATGTAGCCTCTCAAAATGGGATTAAGTCATTGAGCGTAGTATCGCGGAGCCCAGCCAGTGGGCAAGTGGAACCAACAGTCAGCTGTGTTGCTGAAATACATGACTTAATCGTTGAAATCGGCTCTAATGGCTTCCTCGAGCACCTCTTCGGCCTTTTCCCATCTTTTTTCGATGGTCAACTCGGATTCTTTTGGACCCTTCATCTGTTTCCATCTCCCTTCATATCTAGCGTCACTCTCCTGCCAGTCGTAAAAGCTTCTTGTCCACATGTCGATTCCAAAGTTGAGCTTGTTCTCTTCGTCATCCTTGAAGCGACGCAAGAGGATAGCCTTGCCTCGGACGTCATCAAGCCTGGGCCAATAGCATCTGGAATACCATTGGTGTTTGTCCAAATCTGGCGAACGCGGTGGCGAAGATAGTCTGGCTGGGCGACCGTCTTAGACTCTAGTTCCTTAAAGGATATGTATTCTTCATCCCATTTGATGGAGATGAGCAGCGTCTCCGATGGATACTTGGTGAGAAAGTCAGCCATGCCGTCTAGAACTTTGCCCAGGCTCTCCTGAAGCTTGATGCTGGCATGGCATAAGCCATAGTCTTCGCCCTTGGGAAATTCACTGGACCAGGACCGCACACGCAGGTCGAAATACCGGACGCCATTCCAAAGCTGCTCCCACATTTCCGAGTCTTGGCACTGCGCGTAATGGAACTTCTGCATCGCGTAGGTGCGGCCAAGGTTTGCCAGCGGAATGTAGTCCAGGAAGCTGCTTTCCCATATAATTGTGCGGGGGTTGGCATGGCTGTCATGAGTCCCAGGGATCGTAAGTTGAGTAATGTTGCGATCTCCGGGGATGTGGCTCATCCAGGTGCGTAGGCTCTCGGGAGCAGGCATCATGAATGAAAGTGGCGACCACGCGGGGGTAGAAGATAAGGTTTTTTAGTAGAAGGGATGTAACATAATGAGGAAGTAATGCCAATGGGATATCAGTAAGTGAGGGTGAGGTGGAGATAGAAAAGAAATTTGCATCTCTAGGCTGGGGTGCAATTTATATAAGCAGCGAGGCTGTGACTAGACTTGATGGTCTGTTGCGAGCGAACCCAGTTCACGTGGAGCTGAGTATGATATCTGTTAGTTGTCTTGCATTGCGCTGGAAACTATACTATTGATTGGCACTATTGATTCATTGCAGCAAGACCATGTGTCTTGGCTACGCTTAGTCTTCTGATTGAGGCAACCTGAGCCTCCAGTCTAGTGTCTCGGAGAATGCCTTAAAAAGCTAGATACTGCGGCATGCTCGTAACGGCTAAATGCTTCACTCACTCATTGGTAGAATTTCCGCGACTGTGGGTGGTTATGTCAAAACCAGCCAGCCATATGAGCATTTACTCATGTCTTGTCAACTGTTATCACATTTTCAGCCAACATCGGCCTGGTCTAAAATGCACAGTAGTTACCTCCCAGTCACGTTTCTGGTGCTAGTGGGATGGTGCGACATGTGGTCATGGCCCGTTATAGGCAAGGGAGTTGTGCCATAAGTCTAATGTCCATCACCATGGAGTTGACTACCAACCTTATGTTTTACAACCTGGGACATCGGGCCGAATGTTTGATGCAGATGACTGCAAGTGTTTAATATTTGCATTTCCAAGGCAAGATGAACCCTCGGTCCCGCATGAAGATGGGGCATGCATGAAGCCAAACATAACTAAAGTTGACTCTGACCTGAACTGAGCCATGTCAAGAGGACACCATGTCCCCCTCAGTAATTACAGTCGCCATCAAAACATCTCTAGATCTTCACACAAGCATCATGTTGCGTCAAGCTCTTACGCTCGCTCTTCTCGCATGTCGTGCTGCTGTGTACGGCCGAGTTCAGGGATCCAGCACATCAATTGAGTACGAGACACGCAGCGTCGATCAGATCTATGAAGCCGCCCTCAGAGAAGGCGACACTGTCACGGTCTGGCACGGCGGCGATGAAAAAGACCAACAAGACGGCCTGAAGAAGGCATTTGAGGGCCGGTTTCCTGGCATGACCCTCAACATCACCGTGGACCTTTCCAAGTACCACGATGGGCGTCTGGATAAGCAGCTTGCTGCAGGCAAGGGAGCCGTCTATGTTGACAGCATCATCCTCCAAACTCTTCATAACTACCCCAGCTGGGCCCAGGAGGGGGCACTTTTGAGATATGCCCCGAATGGGTTTGAAGAAATTGAACACGCCTTCAAGGACAATACTGCGGCGTGGTATGGAGTCTACGTGTTCTCTTGGTCGGGAGCCTGGAACACCGAAAAGCTGCCTGGTATCCAGGCTCCTACTGAATGGGAAGATTGGTTGCGGCCAGAGTTTAAGAACAAGCTGGTCCTGACCTATCCAAACGACGATGACGCTGTGCTGTGGGCGTATTATCTGATGTATGTTCTTTCCAACCGCGCATTTATATTCATTCTACGAGAAAGATGGCTCGAGGTACTAATATAGTAAATACATAGCATGCAACAATATGGCACATCATGGTTTGATCGGCTACTCGCTCAGAACCCACGATGGGTCCGCGGGTCTCGGACACCCTTGACTCTCATCAGGCAGCAGAACAGCAGTTTTGCTGCTTATTTTGCTGCATCCAGCCACTTCACTGACACACCCAACGTCTCTTTCACCCGGCCAACCAAAGGAAGATACGTTTCTTGGCCACAAACTGCCGCCATCTTGAAAGACGCGCCTCATCCTGAAGGAGCCAAGTTACTGCACAACTTTCTTCTGAGTCTCGAGTACCAAGAAAACTCAGGACGATGGCTAGTTCGTCGCGATGTGGCCACTCCTGACGGACTGCCCAATCTTTGGAACGAAACCTCAACCAACCCGACAGAGTTTGCTAGATTCATGTCGGACCGCGCCCTTGTGGAGAGAATCAGATTTCACGTTGAGAGTCGGCTGGGGCCCGCTCAAGGAGAAAGCCCTCTAGAGGATGGGATTTGAGAAAGGGGTAAGGCAGGATTACAAGGGCTTTCAAAAATATGACGACAGCCTCCGATTGTGACTGATAGGGGCTGCTATAGAAAATAACTGACTTCTTCCCCTACATTCGTCGTCATCCCTTGTTAACGCAAATGCTTCAGTGTCACAATCCACCAACAACGCTTCACAGTTATTCACGTAAGACATGCTTCAAGTGGTTTCTGAAAAGGCTTCAGTGTATGATTATCTACAGATGCTTTCTAATTGTCATTTACATGAATACAACTCCACGTCTTGAATCAATCAGATCCAGTACATGCCTAGCTCTGCCTCCTACAAACTCCTACAGAGCTTAAAACTGGCGCGCATGGCGACGAGCCTTGGAGCCAGCAGACTTTCGAAGCCAGCTAATGAAAGTATCCAGAGTGAAGGTCTTGGGAAGAGAGTTGGATCCCTGAGAGTTGGCCTCCTGGTCAGACTCCTGATTGCCGGATTCCTGGTTGTCGTTGTTGCTACCGCCGGTGGCGGGCTCAGAATAAGCAGGAACCTCAGGGGCAACCGAGCTAGGAGCGCCCTCGACAGCAGTGGTGGGCTCAGTGGGAGCAACAACAGAGGTAACCAAGCTGGTAGGGGTAGCGATGGGAGTAGGAGCAACAGGGGTAGGGGTAACAGGGGTAACAGGGCCGGGAGTGGCAACGGACGAGTTGGCAGGGGTTTCGGGGACGGTAGGGCTGGTGCCGGAACCGGAGCCGGAGCCAGGGCCGTACAGCTCAGGGCCGGGAATCTTGTAGCTGGTGATGGTGCCGTAGGGCTCAAACTTGATACCGGCGTCAGTGGCACTGTAAAGCTTGGAGCCCAGAGTGCCAGCCGGGTTGTCAGAGCCACCGCCAGTGATGTCGATGTTGAAGCACTGAGGGTAGTTCTGGGCGCCGTTGGCCTGACCAGCTCCGTGCATGGCAATGATCTCGTGGCGGAAGACGTAGCTGCCAGAGGCAAGGGTCTTGGGCACAGTGGTCACCCAAGTGTTGTTGTTGGCGATGAGTTCGGTGGCAGCCCACTTCTTGGACTCAACCTTGTAGCCGCCCTCGTCAATCTTGACCCATTTCAGGGCAGTGCTGTCGGCCTTGGAGCAGTCACCGTCGCACTTGGCGACGTAGGTGAAGACAGGGCCGAAGTGGGAGCTGGGCCAGTTGGACCACTGGAACTCGACAGAGCCACCAGCCTTGACCGAGACTTTGGAAGCACCGGGGGCGGACTTCTTGTGGCAGTTGATATCAGCGGTGCCATAAGCGTCGGGGGCGACGAATCCGTTGTCGAGGTTCTCGGCAGACCAGGCCGCAATCTCGGGGACCTTGCCGCCGTTCTGCTTGGCGTAGTAGTAGTCCAGCTTGTAACCGCCGTGGTAGGTTCCGTCAACCTTGATGCCAGTGACAGTTCCGTGACCGAGGGCGAGAGAGGCGAAAGCGCCAACGAGGGTAGCGATCTTGAGAGACATGGTAGTGATTGGAATAGTAGAGAAAGACGGTCGTGTGGATTTGATAAGTAGAATGAAGTTTTAGAGAGAGAATAATAAACCAGCTTCACACAGTGAAGGAAAGAATGGAAATAATGAGTAACAAGAAAAGAATGGAACGAAGGGGCTTGGAATGAATGCAAAGAGAAAGCTGAGAGAAGAAGCACCAGTTCATCCCAAGTCCAGCTCTTTATATACTACATTCAGTGGCATTTTACCTCTACCTCCTATCGGCCGATGAAGTAGAAAACTTGTTTCGTCTGTCAAGGCAAAACTAAATTCAGAGTGGTGGAATCTGCGTTTCGTCTCAGCTTCGTGGAGACCAGGTCTCTTTCAGGCGACAAGGCCGGGCCAAGACGACAGGGGTTGAAGCCTCACCGTTTTCGCATCGGGCCAAGCGCGCGGCAAATGGGCATGGAGATCAGATTGACTTGGCTGACAGGCCAGGCCCATAAGCCAGCCGGTTGTTTCAGGTCACGGCCGTAAAAAAAAGGGTGGCCCTGCAAACATGTCGCTTGAAACCGACCTTTTCTGTCTTTAGCCAACGCGCCGTTGCCCTGCATAGCCAAGCCTGGGACTGCAATTACGCTTGCAGGTGCAAGAAACTCCGTTGACTTAACTAACGGTTAAGCTTCTTTTAGTCGAGTGCATGTTGAGGCCCCTGATGGAATGATAAGTTTTTGCTTTTCATGCCCCCGTAGTTCAGCTTTGACTACCAAGGAAGCGAGCAGCAATTCTTTCTTTCATGATAGTCAACTCACCAACCGTTAGCTGTATCATATCAGAAATTTCAAGACTTTGTTTGAAGACAGAAGCCTCCGATCTTGTCAGCCATGTCAAGGTAGAAATCCGCACTAACTGCAGCATACAGCAAAAGATGTTAACTGAAACATGCTCTGGAAGACCACAACTCCAGACCTTGTGTAACCTGTTCCGAAGTCAAGTACCAATCTGGTCTGCTTCGTCAGCAGCTCTCAGGTCTCCAACCGCAGCTTCTAGGTCTGCGATAATTGCCTTCAGATCATCTGTAGAATGTTTTCAACAATATTTAAACCAACCGACGTGTAATTACTCAACTTACAAGAGTAGACTTGTGTAGCGTGGTTCTCATTGGCTAGATGAATCAGCTCGTGGAAAAGGGCTACGGACATGCTGATAAGGTCAATTAACCTAGTGTAAACCCCCCCGAGACACAGCCCCCTAATACGTCCTCAACTGACGTTTCCACTGACATCGAGGAACCCACCGCGCCCGCTGAGCAGACGACAAGCGGAGAGCAGGAGAGCTCCGACTCCAACTGTGGCCGCACTCTCTTGCATCTGAATACTAGCCTAGGGAAGATTTTTCACAGGTCGCAGCTCCGTAGGAGATTTTTGCGTTCCCTCACGAGAATCAATGCGAGAGACTTCACCCTTGCCGGCACGGTAGGTCCCAATCCAGGATCTGCACTTTCTACGCCGAGATTGTTAGGGTCAGTGTAGGTCCATCCATTCCTGAACTACTCGCGTGATGACACAAGTGTACAAGGAATGTCACCATTAGCAAATTCGGAAGCGCGTGTGAACACAGCTTCAGTTGAGGGGATATCATGCGGCACGCTTCATCAAGGGAGAGGCGAATCAATAGTAGCAGACGCAAGCCACATTGGCTACTCAGCTGGCCTCATTCCCCAACGCTAGCTCGATTCGGAATTGGATGGCTTAATAGACCAACGCATGTCAGCGTTAGCTGTGGTTTCCATACTGTACTTGGTAAGTTCGAGGCCTTCAAGTTGATAGTGGCAAGGGATTATGAGAAGTTATCCTGAACATACCTATGCCACAAGTCTCAGCTAGCCACTTGATTTGCTACGATTCCAATAACCGGCTCGTTGACTCCTGCTACTGCGGCCCGTGGCGTAGGGTACGGCACGGCTACTCCCTTCAGACTAAACCTTTCTAGAGCCGCCAAGCGAAGGCTTTGAGACATTCTGATATGAATCCAATCCAATTCAAGTAGAAGGAATTGATTGAGCCCAACAAAAATGGGCAGCCCGGGATCGATCGAGTTTATAAAAGCGACAACCTTGATCGCCTGCTTTGGCAAAAGACAACCCCTTCATCGTTCAGTCGTTCGCTTGCACTTCCTCACGTCTAATTGAAGGAACTCTGCAAAGATGCTCCGATCACTCTTCCTTTCATCGCTCTTGGGGCTCTCCTTTGCCTCCATCGTACCCCAAGAGGCTCTATACGGGGGACCAACTTGCGACTGCACTGGTTCTTCCATCCAGACCAACATTTCCGCTCTACCATATTACATTTGTGGTGATAAACGTCTCGGACCCAGAGTTCTCCCAAGAAAGCTACCGCTCGGTACATTCGTTGCGAGCTACGACCGCTTTGCAGGCTTGACTCCAGACGCATTTCTCAAGAAGTGGTGGATCGAAGAGAAAGACGGAAAGGAGGCTCATTGGTGGTATCCCGAAGATAATGGATTTCAACTTGATGAGAAAAACAAGCCGATGAAGGCCAATATGGTCCTGACACCGGGGATGCTTGTTGATCGATTTGGAGGGATCTATGGTAAGTGATGAGTTATCCATCGTGAGAGCATCAGTATCTAACTTATTATAGGCCGCTACATCTCTCCTGCCTCTGCCCCTTTTCCACAGAGGGCTCTCAACCCTGAGAATCTCGATACACCCCAAGTTGCGCCGGAATATCCAAACAACTACCACGTCTATGAAGTCAGGAAGACCTTCACTGTTGAAGCCGGGCCTATTCTGCCTTGGTTTGGCCAGCCAGGACTAGGCACACAGTTCTTTCTTGGCCAGAATGCTCAGGGTGAGGATTTGAGAGTGAAGCATTATCTCGACGATGGTTCCTTGGTGGAGAGGAACCCAAATGTTTTGGTCAGGAACGGGCCGGGCTGTGGTTTTGAGCGCGAGGAGGAACTCTGATCCTGAGACAAATAGTTCAAGACATGCAGAAGGCTCTCAAGAGGTTCATCACAATTTCATTTCACGTCAACGAATTGTGAGCAAAGACAGCTACAGACATGTCCAGGGATGAAGAGGTGGAAGACACTTTTCTTCTTATAAAGATCGTTAGTATACTCGCAATATCCTTGAGGGTAATACTACATCCGCTGTTAATAAGTTTTTCGGGCACATCAGTCGAATCACACCGACGTACCAAAGTCACAGCTTTTCTGGTTGGGAGCATTGATGGGATTATGTGCGTTAACATTAAATACCCTATGTAACCTATCTAAGAAAGTAACTTGTTCATGTGCTATTCATCAATTTCCCATGCGCTATATGTTCGTAGCTCTGGTGAGCTTTCAATTACAGAAGGAAGGCAACAACTCCAGCGGCGGCGACAGCCATCTTCAAGCTACCGGTGAGACGTCCAGCGGCAGCAGTAGGGACCGGAGTAACAGGCTGCTCATCAGCGCCAGTGGCTGAGGGAGGAGCAGGGTAAGTCTGGATAGACTTGCTAGGCACGGGCTGCTCGACGACAGGCTTGGTCTCGGCAGGCTTAGTCACTTCAGACTCCTCAGGGACGGGGTAAGCCTGACCCTGCATGCTTGGGCCCGGGGCCTGGTAAACAGGCTTGCTGGGAACGGGAGGCTGAGGCTGCTCGGGGACAGGATAAGCGGGCTTGCTTGGGGCAGGCTGCTCGGGCTGTCCAGGCCGAGGCTCGACGGGCTTGCCGGGAACAGGAGGTTGAGGCTGTCCGGGCTGCGTCTCGGCGGGCTTGCTGGGAACAGGGGGCTGGGGCTGTCCAGGGACGGGATAAGTCTCAGCAGGCTTGGTAGGAACAGGAGGCTGGGGCTGTCCAGGGA
>JAAVUK010000323.1:0-40994 GCA_014899095.1 Fusarium buxicola
CTCCTAACTTAGGTATGCTCCCTTCCGGAGCTGCCTGTGCCCGCCTGTTGCCCGCCTCTGGCAGCGTGTGCCCAAGCCTGGAACCTGCCGCAAGTCACTGGCTGCATGCTGCATCCATCCAGCCCAGCCCCAGTCGAGGCAAAGGCCATCCCTCTTTTCGAAAAAACAACGACTCCATCTTCTCGACGCTCGTCCATCTCCCATCTTACCATCCCTTTCTCGGGCCATCCTCCGCAATCAACAACCCGCCAGGTTCGTCTGTCGCCTGTCGCCAACCGTCTACCGTTTATACTCTACTTTCCGTCTTCATTCCCCTCGGTCCCGGAATGAGGTAGCCGTTCGAATGCGCTCAGCTCCCTGACCGGACTGAGTCTGTGCTAGCGACCGACCCCGTGAAATCCACCTCCGTCGTCGCATTGCCAGCCACGCCCCTCGGCCGGACCCCATGAGCCGCGAGCACAAGGCACCTGCTGGGCCTCGACCAGCTACCTTTTCTCCAACTCGATTGTGAGCCTTTCAATATCTTGTTTGCTTTTCTTTTTGGCCCCTCGCGGCCCTTGCTTGTCCTGCACTGCGCAACCATCATCATCGATTTCTTTGACTGCCTCCTTGCACATGGCCAAGCTGACCTCGATCCCTCTGTGACAGCGGCAAAACCGCCAGTCCTCGGCCTCGACCACCTCTTCCAACGACCGATTCTGGCCTCGCTTTCGACGATCCAATGCTCAGCGCAACTGCTTCCAACAACCATTCTCTCTTTTCCTTCGGTCGGGATGAGGAAACAAGTCAATTAAACGAATCCACCGCGTCCTTCGATTTCTTGCCTTCTGTGAGCTTTGACGATCTCCAGAGCAGCATCGAGTCTGCTTCAACCGAGTTCAAACTCACCCAATTTCCTTCCCCCACCGGCGAAGGGAGCATTCTCGAGGCCCACGGCTTAGATGACAGCAATATGTCTTCCAAGTCTCAAGCACCCTCGTCTCAAAATGGTGCCGTCACCCGTGCTTCAATACAGTCCAGTACTCGACCCGCTCGATCAGGCTCGCTCCTGCGCCGACCTAGCAACTCGAACAGACAGCCTGGTCATCCTTCCGCCACGCCAGGGCCAGCTGACAATGCAAATGGCCCAACGGCTGCACGCCCTCGCCGACAAAGTCAATACCCTCCCGTATCCAGCGCTGCAGTTCCCAAACCCCCTCGAAAGTCGATTGGACCAGGAATCATTGGCGATGGAGATTTTGGAAGTAAGACTGGCCAGAAGCGGCGCCCTAGCCTCCTGTCAGATGGGGCATCCACCAGCTCAGCTAGAACCTCGATGGATGGCAACTCATCATGGCTTGATAACACCAGAGGCTTCCCTAACTCGAGGGCTGCCAAGTCCAAGTCTGTGCAACCTCCGCCACGGCCAAGTCAAACAAACTTAAGCTTTGGTAACACCCTCACTCCGGAACAAAACCGTCATTCAACTCTTGCCCCGCGGTCGCCGCGTGTCGGAGGGCAGCTTAGTACTCCATCCTCCGCCAACAAGCGAGTCTCGATGATGCCCGGTGCTCATCATTCCTCGCACGCGACTGGTCTCGGTGCAAGGACTATCAGTCCCACCGATACGCGTAGGATGAAGCGTCTCTCTATTATGCCCCAGTCGCAGAGCCTCAATCATGTCTCCAACCCGCCACCTCCACCCCCAGTGTCGATGAACAACCAGGTGGAGAGGGCCGAGTCGAAATCGCCTTCAATGATCCCGCGAAAAGCATCCGGGACACCCTCGTCCTCAAGGACTACTCCCGATATCAACCGGAAATCCTATAGCTCTGGCCTCTCGGCCACTTCTGGCTTCAGCTTCAATACAGCAAGGACGTCGACAGGATCTATGAATCGCATCTCGGGATCTTCATCTACCTCACGACTGCCGGCGCCGAAACATACAACCGTCCACAATCCCATGCCCGCCGAAGACGATGAAGATGTTCCTCCCGTTCCTGCTATTCCAAAAGCATATGAATCGCCGAAAGACTCACCAGGCGACCATTATTTCATGGAAAAGAAGAAGACGGCTCTCAGCAACATGGACGCGATGAGTGTCAATGCCAACTCAACTGGAACCATTTCTATGCCGGTGTTCCCTGAGCCTACCAAAGTCCAGAGGAGGCCGAGTGCCCGCAAGAGCTCCTATGTACCGAGTGTAGCGGCTGAGGGCGATAACAAGGCCACGCCTCCGAACAAAAGGCACCTGCAGCCGTTGAGACTACCGCCCATCAGCCTGGGTCCACTCAGCACACCGACGGCTAATAAGATTGCAGCCTTGCAAGACCATAGCTTAGAGAGAAACATGAGCCCGCCACCAGCACGACAATTACCAAAAACACCAACGACTCCAATGACAGCATCCAAGAGCTCCTTCTTCTCCAAGAGTCGTCACGGTGACACCCCTGAACTTCCATCATTGAGGAGTAGTAGCTCGGTCCATCACACACACCTTACACCTACACCCCATGAGCCCAGCTCTTCTGACTCCTCCCTTGGCTTCAAGGAGATCGATCACAAGCAGAGCATGTCACCGTTCCTGTCATCTTCTCTGCCTAAAGGAGGCACTGAGCACGGCTTCTTAAAGAGATCCAAGACGGGCTCCGATTTCACCACGCTCGACGACCATATTTTTCAGGACCGAGTTCCGCCTAAGCCTGCAGGTCCCCGGGCGCCCAAAACGGAGCAATTCGTTCCTAAGTCTCCTCCGCCAGAACCGGTGTCAGAGGAACCTCAAACTCCGTCATCTATGAGCTCTATTCGACGGAAACTCAGCATCTCTTGGAAAAGAGGAAATTCAAAGAGCAATATTACCGCCCCTGCAGATGTTGTTGAAAAAGCCTCCGCGAAACAGCAACAAGATGAAGCTATGCCTCCTCCTAGGATCCCTGTGTCTGCCACTCTCAACAACCTATCCAGTATGAAGCAGTCCAGCCCAAGCCCCCCTGTCAAACAATCTTCTGGTGGCTACTTGGAGTCGAGGAGACGCAAGAGCTCGGGCGGAAGTCTCAATACATTCATGTCACACGATAAAACGAAGAGTGAGTCTTGGACCAGTAAGAAGCCTGTCGTCGACCCCTCTACGATGCCTGTCAGTCGGAACACTTCTGTCATGCAAAAGATTCTTCGGCCTCGCCATTCCTCCGCCACAGTGAAGAGTAGCGACTCATGGGCCGCCGAGCTCGACAAGGATGATTTATCAGCCGAGGAAGAGATGGCTAAATTGGGTTCTCGACGTAAGGAGACAGAGGTTGCTGCGCGGACCCTGGACGCACTTAGGAAACGGGCTACACCAAAGGAGCGGGTTGGCGCGCACGAGGCCATCCGCATCGCCATGCTCAACATCTACGAACGAGGCGAGATTGTCGATTACAACGATGTCTATTTCTGTGGAACACAGAATGCCCACAAAGTCGTCGGCGATCTCCAGTCGGACGCGCCCAATTTTGGCTACGACGACGAGCGTGGAGATTACACCATCGTACCTGGAGATCACCTTGCATACCGGTATGAAATTATTGATATTCTTGGAAAGGGAAGTTTTGGGCAAGTTGTTCGATGCATCGATCACAAAACAGGCGGTCTTGTTGCCATCAAGATTATCAGGAACAAGAAGAGGTTCCACCAACAAGCTCTTGTGGAGGTAAACATTCTGCAAAAGCTTCGCGAATGGGTACGTTGAGTTATTCATCTATGACTGTTCCGAATCTTCAGTATTAACCCTGCAACAGGATCCCAAGAATAAGCATAGTATGGTCAACTTCACCCAAAGTTTCTATTTCCGTGGACATCTCTGCATATCGACTGAGTTGCTGGACATGAATCTCTATGAACTTATTAAGGCGCACGCTTTCCGAGGTTTCTCGATCAGAATCATTCGACGCTTCACCAAGCAAATTCTCAGCTCACTTAACCTCCTGAAGCAGCACAAGGTGATTCATTGCGACTTGAAGCCGGAAAACATCCTTCTCCGTCATCCTCTGCATTCGGAGATCAAGGTCATCGATTTCGGTTCCAGCTGCTTCGAAAACGAAAAGGTGTACACCTACATCCAGTCACGATTCTACCGCTCGCCCGAGGTTATTCTTGGCATGACTTACGGGATGCCCATCGACATGTGGAGTGTTGGCTGCATCTTGGCAGAATTATATACAGGAGTGCCCATTTTCCCTGGAGAGAACGAGCAGGAACAACTTGCATGCATTATGGAGGTGTTTGGACCCCCTGAAAAGCACCTGATCGAGAAGAGTACCCGAAAGAAGCTCTTCTTTGACTCGATGGGCAAGCCTCGTCTCACGGTGTCGTCCAAGGGCCGCAGGCGTCGACCTTCTTCTAAGACGCTACAACAGGTCCTCAAATGTGATGACGAGGTTTTCTTGGACTTTTTGGCTCGCTGTCTCCGCTGGGATCCCGAAAGGCGACTCAAACCCGAAGATGCGATCCGGCACGAGTTCATCACTGGGCGTAAGATGCCCGTTCCTCGTATGCCGACTCGCGAATCGTCGCCCATGAAGCGACACAACACAATTTCCGTTCCACGACCTCTCCCTGAGCCTCCTGGAGCTGGCGTCAAGCCTGCGGCATTCCTCCGAACTGGAGTAAGCCCTCACAAGCCAGTCTCTGGCGGCTCCCGAAAAGCGTCGGGGGCTACGGGACCTATCAGCTCCATGCCTACCAAACGAACCAGTGCCGGTACGAGTGGATTCGCTCAAGGGGCGAGCGGGCTACCTCGAGCGGCCGGCAGGAGCGTGAGTGCCAAGCAGGACCTGGCCGCTGCTGGTGCCACGGCAGCTATGAGTCGACGAGCTTAGCCCCCTCAAACTGGGGATGCCTATTCATGATGACTGGAGTTCGGGTTACTATTAAGCATTTTGTTTTGATCATTGTGTGTCATTGGGTAATTTGATACGTTACACCGGAGCATGGATTGTGGTGGCACGACAACTCTGCCTTCGCCTGGCGACAACTGCGTGGATTGCACGACAATGACATAGGGGTTTCAAAGGGGGCAGAAGGAGGAAGCGGAGGCAGTGACGCGACGAAGCCTTTTTCAATTATTCATTTCATTACTTATCACCTGGCATACATGATGACTGACGACATCTCACCCTGCGGGTCTCTTGCTGCGGATACTCAGGAGGCAATACCGTGGTACGATGTGACAAGGCTAAGTGAGTCAACAGGGCTTGGAACTGGGGCTGCAACTTTGTGGGAAGGGTGTATATTACCAGAATTTCACGATGGTTTCAAGACGATAGATGTCGTCGAACTGAACACGAGTATAGAAGCTTGGAGTCAACAAGAGGGGGGCAAGCCACCCGGAGGATGGTCAAGGCCAGCGTGCCGTATAGGCATTCAGACAGCTTTACACGTAATGGAATATTCGAGACCAGTCGCATCCTTGTCCTTTGCCTTTCACTGAGGCCTCCGCGTGACAAAGAGATACATCGGTGAATTAAGGCATCAGGGGAGGTGTGTAAGACGTGAGATGCTTATTCGATCGTCAAAGAGCTGAAGCGAAGGTACTCGAAGAATGACACAGTTTCGAGGGAACCTCGCCGCGCGTGCAGATCAGCCTTACGCCTTATGATGTCGGAAGTCCACGGACCATGTTGGGGATCACGAATGGGATTGCGGCAGCGGCAAGGTGAGGAAGAGCGCGAGGCCTGGCGGCAACTCTGGTTCGAGGGAGCACCGGGGACTTTAGTGATTTTGAGGTGCTAACTATAAGCGGATATATCTTTCAAGGGGAGGCGAGGCGACGAGACGAGGGTTCAGAGGTTCAGGGGAGCCGCAATGTCAGAACAGAGACAAACAGCCGCGGCGCCAAACAAGCCAGACGCTGATGCAGAAGGCCATGTCCATGTCCATGTCCCTGGTTCCTCGATAAGCATCTCGGCAAGAGAAGCTCCATCATAAGGGATGGCTATGATTGGCATACAAACGAGCCGGGCCTTGTTCGTCGTAGGGTGTAAACGGGTCCGGTCGAGTCTTGAGTCTGGCGCTTGTGCTTGTATCCGTACTACGACATGGCTCGCTTCATGACTCCCCAAGGCTGACCTGCCTGCTGACGCTTTGGCAGAATGCCCGAGAAAAGAAGAGAAAAGACAGGACAGTGGATCGGCGAGATGCCTGACGTGCGGGCCCTCGAGTCGCAGTGAGCATCTCTTTCTGGGTGAAGGGGGCTACTGCAACAGCACAGATGAAGATTGGAAGTTGTCTTGATACGGCCAGGAAACCGTTGTAGTCAAGCTCTCCGCCGGCGACTCCGGGACGAACAACGGGGCAAGCCACGGCAGGAGGCGCAGCCGGTGGGGCTGGGCGGTGGCGCGTGTTCTCCGGCGCCCGATTATTGGGGCACCGCCGGCGGACGAACAGGGGGGACCGGTCCTCTCCCCCGCAGAAGACAGGGTTGTGTGATGGGGTAGGGTACGGGTACCGGGCGAGGCTGAAGGCTTGTAATCGCCCTGTGGCACAAGTCTACAAAGAGCGTGAGGTCATTGAACCCTCCATGACGATAGCCATGGCCGCGAAGGGCAGGAGTCGTCCGTGGTGAGATGCTGATGGCGGTGGTGATTGACTGGATTTGACCACGAGGCACGGGGTTCCCGTCTTGATTGCCCAAGTCTCTCTACCTTAAGCTACCTTAGGCAGACAAAGACAGTGAGCAAATGAGAGGAATGCGGCAAATGCGTCAAGATGACTCTCTCTATGCATCGCATCTCCTGTCTGTGCTCAAGCCCTGTCCCTCTGTCTCGGCCTCTCAAGATTGGGGTTTGGGGTTTAGATGGAGCGTGGCCAACGAGTCACTGACATGACCCAGCCAGCCTGCATGCATTTCTGTTGTTTCTGTCGTTTATAGGGCCGTCTCTGTTGCCTGATCAGGCATGACCCCTTTGCTGCCTCTAGGGAGTTCAATGAACGACTTATTCCCTTGTTTAGAAACCGTTCATGTTTAACCCGGGGGGTGGCCGAGGATAGGCCTGTCTGTAATAGCTGTTATTCTGTCAGAGTACCACCACCCACCTGCAGGAAATGACAGACCGAAAAGGGATATCTGAGACAAGACAATCCCTGAATTGAGATCAATTGGCTTCTTCCCCGGCCCAGGTACAGCAATGGTGTCGTCGGTAAGACATGTGAACGGCAACGGACCGCAGGTGGTGTGGGCACAGTGGGATGGGGGATGGTGTTTTTGGGGATCATTACATCACAGTACTGTAGCACGCACACGACAACTTGCAACCAAAGACGCCTTTGAGGGTCGTGTAATAGACGTCAACAACCCCTTCTCTTTCGCAACAAGATATATGTCGTCGTCGATTATTCACCTAATCAGCTCTCCTGCTTTGAACAGGGTTAGAGGAAAGCTAAGACAGCCATCTATCAGCAGCGAAGGCGTTATTAACTCGGTGATGCATCGGCCTTGTTGTCAGCAAATTGGTTACTCAGAGCCCACGTGAGGCAACCAAAAGTGCGCAGAATTAATCCCAAGATAGTCAGAAACCGTCCTGGTTGCTCGAAGCGCTAGGCAACCCCGGTTCTTAGGTTCGACCGGAGAATCGTCGTCTACCAGACAGAGGCATGGAGAGGAAACTGCCGGAGGTGTCAGCGTTCCATTGAGGTAGCTGTATGGAAGACAAGAAGACTGTGCGACCATACGATACGTACTGGGGCCTCCCACTTCAATTGAATATGCCACCAAGCAACGCTAGACGGGCTGCCTCCACACTTGATAAGTAACCCGTGGCTGGTGGTGGTGGATCCAGTGACTGGCCGTGCGGACAGGTTAGTACTGCACAGTAATCGATACCTACCTTAGGTACCTAGGTAGGTACTATGGTTTTGTACTTGATGGTGTGATGCATGTCAGTTGCGCCGAAACGCTGCGTGCCAGTGCCAGCCCTGGTTGAGGTGCACAGTTTCCGGCGGTTTGGTGATGGAGGGGAGCCACGGGCGATCTAGAATCATCAGACGCAACCAAGATAAACTCCGAAACGAGACTCGAGCAATGACAGGCGGCCGTCTCTGAGACCATCCCGCTCCTAGCAAGTTCGTGACCAGGTGCATCCGCTTGAGGTCAAAGGCAGCCGCATCAAAGCTATACCTACGGATCAGCTCTCAGCACGTATCGCGTCAGTTGCTTGCTTGTAAACGTCAAGCATGAATACATACTGTATGAACGCCCTTTTACAGTCACCGCAGGTGCTTGGCCGAAACCAGTAAAATCATCAAGCAAACATTGCCAAGGCCCGGGGTTGACTGCAGACACAACCTTATCGGGAAAGGGGATCCCATCTGTTGTGGCTGTCAGCAAGAGGGCATGGAGGGGTATGTATTCGAATTGTGGCTCCTCATTGGGTCTGTTTCGAGCGCTTCGAAGTAGTCGCGATCAGCAGGAACACACGCAAGGGTCCGACGTTATCAGCAAGACTCGTATTGTCAGCGTCGAGAGAGGGAGGTATGCGGGGTGCGAAATGCACTGCTTCTGATGCATCAATCGAAGAATAAGGTAGACACTTGGTAAGTCAGCTCTTCGAATTACGAACGGTCTGTGTTTGTTGCTCTATCTCTTGATGCGATCCTGGCAACAAGAGTCAATACGGGAGAGACTGGGGAACTAATGGTAGGCATGGAATACCGGATGGAAGCCGTCTGAATATCTGCAGAAGTCCAGGGATGGAGTCGTCAACCCGAAAATAACTTGAACATCCACACCTTCGGTCAACCCCAATGGGTACCGTTGACATGGCTCTCTGATCGAGATCCATCAGAGATTGGGCAAGCCAGTCGGCAGGCAGTGTTCCCTGCCCGGGGGCCGTCAACTTGGGCTCGTGGCGTTCCTCCTGCAAAACAGCAAACGAAACAGGAAACAAGAAACGAACAACCACCTCAGAATAGAGAGGCCAGGTGGACCCGATGAAGCTGGAAGAGCCCGAAACCAGGGCGCTGGGCGCAGCGGTGCCGAGCAGCAGGGGTCGACGCTGAAGAGTCGTCAATCCATAGTGCATCGTCTCTAATTGGTGGTGGCCCTAGGCCTCTAGTGTATCATCGGTCAGCGGCCGGGGAGGTTTCTTCGGAAGCAGTAAGATGAGCAAAGTACATGGTGTCGTCCTCACCGAAGCGACGGATACTCTAGGAAACGTGGGGGGGAGGAGGTTGTGTCCTCAATTTGATAGCTGTACGGACGCGAAGTATTGGTTGGAACCCATCTGTGCTGGGATCGAAAATGCATCCATAAACATAGGCATCAGTGGTCATATTTGTGGCTGGGGAATTTTGTCGTCGCAAGCAGCCAAGACCGAGTTTCAAAGTCCTGGTCGTACAAACGGGACTCGAGACCTTGATGAGACATCGTATTTGTGACTCGATGAGAAAGTTGCAAGGAATGAAACCGACGATGCCTGTGTGTGAGTGGAAAATGCGATATCCACGGGTCTCTCTGCCTGATCTGCCTGGGGCATGGGGCACGTGCGATCGTATTCCTAAATACGGCAACCGCATCGATCGCAGAACCAGCGGGCTGGAGCTGCTGGTTGGAGGAATGCGCTACCAAAGTCCACGGGCGAACCATTGCCTTGAAGTGAATAACTCTCCAAAGTGCCCCAATTCCTGACGTAATTCCTGTTTTCTCCACCACGAGCGGGATGCTCTGCGAAGTGAGTTTCAACCCTTTTTCGTCATCGCCTTGCGTGGTGTTCTGGTTTGGGTCTTTTACCTCGAGCTCTTCGAAGACGGGCGCGGTTCATTACGTATGCGCAGGCCTAGGCAGGGCATAAATCCAGCTTTGTCCAGATATTCCGCGTAGGTAGCAACTTGATCTCCGCGATATTTTTTACTCTTGTCTCTTGTCAACCAGCCTTCATGCTGTTTATCAATCCGTGACAATGACAAAGTCGCCATCACAAGCTCCTAAACCACCCCGAATTTTAGCGCCTCGGCCAACCGTGGATTGTCGAGCAGTCCAGTCCCAAAAGGCTACATATCCACCCACCATCGTCATCAAGGGCCTGCGACCACCCCCGTCAGCCCTATGCTACAGGTCAACTCAAGCTCCCTGCTCAGGCCAATGGGTGACTCTTTACGCCGACCCATCTGGAACCATTCTCGCTGTTCTTCTCAACCCCTTCCTTGCTACCCCTGCCCCCGGGACGGATACTGTACCATCCATCTCATCCACACCGTGCTGCGCCTTGACAGCCCGTGCTCTTGATGGAAACCTTGCGGGACAAGCAGGACCCAAGAATACCAGGACAGATGAGGGCACAGGGCACAGAATGCTGGACACACAAGGCCAAAGGGTCAAAGCCTCCAAAGCCACCAAAGACCCATCAGACCCCCCCTACATAAGCCCAAGGCATCTTTGGTCCTTGTGGGTCCTGCGCCTTTCCATGCCTGCATTAGCCGCGGTTTGAGTCTGACTGTCCTGACAGGTGACTAAGGCTGGGTCGCGTCTATCTCTCGCTCTCGCACTCTCACTGGCGTCTCTGGCGTCACTGGTGCCTTGATGAGAGTCCGGGGTGTCTTCTTCGTCTTGGCGGGAGGGGAGTGTGCCTTGTCGAGGCCCCGAATGGCGGGCGTGCCAGTATCCCTAAGGTCCTACTGTCCTCCAGGCTACAAGCAAGGCCTATAAGGCTGCGATGCCTCTTCGAACGCTAATTGCTTTATCCTCATCTTCCTATCTCTTTATTCAGCATTCATAAAAGCAAGCACTTCGCTGTTGGCTCTCCATTGTATTTTTCTCTCTTGTGCATTGTATTCTTCCTTCACAACCAACAGCCAACAGCCAACAACCAACACCGGCCAAGATCTTGACGAACCCAGTCATATAACGAAACAAACCTCTCGAAACAAACGCTCGAACGCCCCCTTCATCTTAAATTGCCCCTTCTTCTCCACTTGACTCAACGCCAGGCCAACATCTCGGCTTGAGATCGCAGTCATGTGTTATCAACTAGTCGAGCTTTACTCGGCCTGCCGATGCCTCTACTACCAGCATGCCGTTGATCGCTGCGCAGCATACGGACGCCCAAACCATTGCATTCAGCAACGGACCATCTTCGTCGGTTATGCTTGCAGTGCACACTCGAGCTATGGTGCCCAGCATGCATCACCATACAGCTACTCGGACTCCGGCTACCAGAGCGGCTACTCTAGCTCCAGGGGCTACCGATGAACTGTCCTGTCTTCGGTAACGGGATGCCAAGCTTGGCACTCTCCGCGACTTGTCTTGTTTGAGTTTGATGACTGGATTTCCTATCTCTACTCATTCAACCCGTCGCAGCTCTCGTCCTTGCTCGCTAGGTACGGCCGTTGAATCGCTGGCGTTGAGGATACGAATCGCAGTGCGTCGTGCTCTTCAGCACGCTTCTCGGCCCTAGTCTCGCCGTTAATATCCTTTCTCTTATTGGGCGACTCTCTTGCCGTCCTCTCTCACCATGAAGCTCGCAACGACGTTACCGAAGACACGCTAATTAGACTACGACATTGAAACGAACACAATCACGATTCAACGCTTCTTCTCTACCACAAAGACGAACGGCCTTCGCCTTCATTTTTCCGGATGCTACCCATTCCTCTCATCATGTTACGACCGTTCTCCTCGCATGACACGGGTTTTTCTCTTTTGACTGGTTGCGTTAAGCTTTTATCGGCGGTCTTGAAAACTCTCGTCTCATATTCTTCTGGATTTTGCCTGGATTTCTTTCACTTTGCACAGCGATGGATTGATTTGGTGTTTTTTGTTTGCTCAGCTGAAGACCAGCCATGGATCGACGACGCAAGGCCTGGGCATCGGTTTACATTCTTGATTGGCATATGCTGAGAGCCTCGCGGCACTTTTAGATGGTGGGACTCTCATTCGTGAGCTCGGAATCAGGAGACGCCACTGGAAATGGTTATCTACCTGCTCGACTACAGCTTACTGCTGGTCTTTTTCCTTTTTGCTTCTTGGACGCCTTTTTCGACATGAGGTGATCCGTTCTCCAGGGCCATCGGGTTATATTTTGGACGCTTTGCATTTGAACCGATGGGGCTCTGCCAGATTGATTCTGCATGAGACCGAGACGGCATTTGGCTGGCTAGATGTTTGCATCTCTTTTGGCAAGGAAGTTGCGTGGCTATCTCGCCTTGTACTTTTTCTTGGTTTCTCACCTTTGATGTTTCCACTGGCTTGGCTTGTTCCGGCCTCCTCATACATTGTCATGATGTTGTACTATCAATTTTGTATAGACTGTGCAGGCACCAGTCACCCTTGTTATGGACAAGAACCTTTAACCAGACGACAGACGGCAGGAATTGGAACGCTGGATGTTCCTAAAATCGGATGATATAGAAACATGAATGATTATCTGCCAATCTTTGCATTACTTGCTTGTTTCTTCTCGTGAGATTTGCCCTAATAGCAAGCAAGCATCAACCAATTGGGCGAATCTTGAGGCGGAGCTGAAACTCATCCTCGCGATCTTCGGTCAAAGTGGGTCAAGCAAGTGAGGTCACATCCAGCTCAGTTTTGGTCCACAAACTGGCCACCGAGTTTCAGAGCCTAATGGCCTTGACCGAGACAGGTGCGAATATTTCTCTGCCTCGGCAAAAAAAGACTCATCAATCGAGCCATTTTTCCCCCGCAGAAATAGACCCCAAAGTCTACAGGCACAGACCGAGCCTACACTGTCCTCTGTTGCATGGCAAGGAGGCCTCTTTCGAGCCTCCAATTCCTATTTGAGTCCATGGTCGGACTGACAAGGCAGACAAGCCTAAAAACACCTGCATCAATGGTCATAGCCTTGCAGCAAAAGCGGCTTCGGCAGCAAAAGCGGCTTCGGCAGCAAAAGCGGCTTCGGCAGAGGGGTTATTGGCTTTCAAGCCCATCGTTTTGGTCCTGCAGCGTGCGTTCAAGGTTGAGCAACCCAGAAAAGGCATTTGCTATTAATAGGCTACCCCCAGCGAGTTACCTGATCAGGCATCGCAGAATGCATGCGTTCGACAAGCGGAACCAGTCTGGCGGAGCCAAGACACTAGCGAAAGCCTAAGGGCCTGAACCAATCATATGAAACTTGCTTGATGTGGTAGCTCGGCTGTTTGACTCGAGGAACCTACTGTAACCATGACGCAGACGCAGGGGGGGTGGGGGGCTGGTGTGATTTGCGGGCGGTGCTGATCTAGGCGCGTTCCGCGGGGCACAGTCATAGGATTAGGCGCACTGGCGCGGTGCAGCACGAGGGGAACCGGGGTGTGAAACGATCGGGGGTTTGTGTCACGTCACAAAGACACACAAGTAGGGATGGAAGGGTAGGGCTGGCCTTCGCCTTCGCCTCGGGACTGCAGACCAGACGACGGGAAGTGGGAGCGGAGCGGAGCTACGGAACCGCCAGGGCCTGAATTAGCTGTACGGGATGAATGCGGCTCATAATCCATGTCGAGCTCGGGTGCGACGATCAAAAGCATCATCATCTCACGACAAACTCAGAGTGGCGGATTGGATTGGAATATGCAGTGTCTAGGGAGTTCGCAGGTGCCTGGTGCCTGATGCAATTGTATATTCTTGATACCCTCCTATTCGGGGCTATTGACAGAATAGGGCAGCTCCCTAGGCAAAGCAACTTTTCACATTTGAAGCTTGGCTCGACCTTAAAGATCGACGCGCCAAGGCAGTTCTAAGTAAGGAACCTAAAGATGAGGTGAGCAAGGTGAAAGGTGAAGGGTGTGGACTCGGCACCTGCCCTGCAATCTGCATCGAGCATGTCAGAAACGGTGGGGGCTGCTGACAGTGGCGACTCTCCGGGGTCCATGCATGTCGGGCAGTTTAAAACCGGGGCATGACGCTTAGTGGAGAGCTCAAGGCGTTTTTTGAGAAAGACGGGAGCTGGGATCCAATTGATGATGATAGACAAGGGCTAAATTATCGGCATCGCAACTTAGCTACCTTACCTACCTGGGTAGGTAGTTAGTTATATCATCGCTTCATCGTTTGCCGTCGTAACCAAGCACCAACTCGATGCAAAGTTCAATAATTCAATAATTCATTTCCAGTCTCACTAACAGTGAAAGTCCTAGTAACCTTGTAAATTTCGATTATGGTTAATTGGTGGTGCCTTGTTTCGCTGCCCCTTCCTGTGACAATCAATGTGGGCAAGGCCAGGAAACAGTCACCAATGCCCGCACTTGCTGCCTTGCAACCACCAAAGTAAACAACGAGTCCAGTCACTTTTCCAACATGATCAGCTCCCGCTCCCGCTCCCACTTCTCCGTCATTCTTCATCAACCTCTCCCCTTTTCCCCTTCTCCCCCTTTCGCCATCCGCATCCTAGCACCCGTCTCGTCTCTTCTACTATTCGTCAAAATATCCATAACCAGGTATAATGATCTCGGGCCTACGTGAGACTCTCTCAAGAATGTCCTCATGTCCAATGGTCAACTGTCTCGACCTCACACATCGCCAACTGACAAGTCTACCTCATCCTCGCCAGAACGAGGAGTGTTCGTAATTCGCAACTCGCCACAAACAGCTTCATCAACGCCGCGCACACATGAACCTGCCATGTTTTCCACGTTGTTCAGTCACACCCAGGCCCGGTTGCCCCAAGGGCAACCTGAGATGGAGGCTAGCGACTTCGATCATACTCCTGCCCCCAGCGGGCGCCCATCTCGTGAAATGCTGAGGAACTTCGATGGGCCTCGGGCAACTCAGGGCACAGGATCTCAACATCGTCTCCTCAAACCCTCCGCAAGCGGTCCGTTTGTGGTTGACAAGGACTGTCCAGTTCCTCCGGTGTTGAGCCCACTCTCTGAACCCCAGAAGATGACCCTCGAACCAAGCAATGTGAGGATGGAACACGAGAACCAAGACACCATTTCAGCCGAGAGGTTTTCCACCGCTCCTGGCACACCATCTCCATTCACGTTACCACAGAGTGGAAGATTCTTGCCTTCTATCCCAGCTGCAGATCACATCCGCGTCGAGTCTCCAATACATACCCACGACATGCATGCACATCCGCACGCTCATAGGTTTGTGGATGCTGCTGGCTCCTGCGATGCTACAGAAGCAATTCGGGACGAAATACCAATTTGGCCATCGCCTGATCGCAGCTCATTCGACTCTGTCGACATTTACCTTGGGCGTAGCCAGAAGTTTCAAGCTCTTCTGCAAGACGGTCCAGATTTGGTAGGTAAGGGAAGATCAATTCCTCATGTCAGGGGACAGAACCGCTGCGTAAAAGTACGTTCGGCTTTAAATTATTATCCAATTGATTTTCTGAAGCATTTTGGAAACCAGGAATATCGCAAAACGGACAAAGTCGGCCCTTATGGCCCGACCCTCGAGCATGCAGAGCCCTTGCCTGGGCACAGCAACAACGCCCACTCTGAAGACGCCGGCGAGATCGACAAACCAGACGCCTCAGTTAGTACATCCAAGCATGCTCGTGGTAGTAACTCCACAGCAAATCAGTCTCTTGGATTGTCCGAACGCAACGAAGGACGTTGTGATCCGAAGCTGAAATCTTGTACACAAGCTCCACATGATGAATCAAGGGCCAGCTCTACCAATCAGTCAGGTCGAAGCCAGTCTCTAGGCTCTGTCATGGACTACATACGGACGGCCCAATGGCTCAAAGGCTCGGCCAATCCATCGGGGTCCTACAGTGCAAGGTTTACAGAGATTCCGACTCGGGGGAAGTCGCCTAAAGTATCACTGTTGGATGATCGACGTCCTTCGGAACCCGTCCTGCCGAGGAACAACGCTTCTCGTAGGCTAACAGGCAAGACAACTCTGTCCAGCAAGTCAGACCCCAGAGTCGACGGCTTGGTGTTCAAACGGGCTGTCAGCGACCTCGAGAGACTCCTTGGCGAAGCGCTTTCACTTGCCTCACAAGTCGCCGACCAGTCAGAGGCTGCAGTTAACGCTAACTACAGCCACCTTCCCAATGACCGACGGGCCAGCTCATCGAGCGAACAGTCGATGCATAGTGCTCAAGAGAGCTTCGACTTGCCTATGGTTGACATGAACAACTCACCTCGCCCAACGAGGCCCCAATACAGACATGCTGCCACCTACACTTGCTCTTCCAAACGTCCTCGGTTGGCTGATGTTGTCGAAAGATATTCCGGAATGTATCAAGATATCCGAACAAGAGTCTTTGGCGAACGGGCACAGCACCACGAAGCCTCAGAGCTGTCATCGCATGATATTCCAAACCGAAGGTCCAGCAAGCAGGTTAGCACAAAGCAGAAGAGGAGCACAATCGTGATGGACGAGGTCTTCGCCATCACAAATACCTTCTTCGATTTCAGCACTGAGAATGGAAGTCTACGGGGACAAGCACCGGTAGTGAAGCGCTCTGCTGCCGCAAATACTACCTCAGTCAGTCGAAATACCACCGGCCACGATGTTCTCCCCGACCACGACATTGCTGGCCGGAAACTACATGGCGAACATGGGATCAGCCTACGAAAGAGGTCTCATGTCAGTTTGCGGAATATGCAAGGATTCAGTCTGCCAAAATCTCACGAACGGCAGCCAATTGCGAGGGACTAGTCGCCCAGCCGCAAGCGTTTCGTCGCGTCTGTTGCTTGCCTGAGTACAGCTCTCATTGGAGTCCTACTCGGCATTTACACCGGCCTGGTTCCATCAATTCAGTACTATATCTTGGATCAATCGCACGTCACTGTTCATGGAAATACAGGATGTTTCCTCGCCCTCGCCTTGCCCTCGTTCTTCCTTTGGCCACTCCCGTTGCTTCACGGCCGAAAGCCATACATCATGTCAAGTCTCATCATCGCAATGCCCTTACTATTCCCACAAGCAATCGCTGTCAGCAGTCAAAGATTAACGAACACTGCCTCATGGAGGGCGATGCTTCTTGCTTCTCGTACCCTGATGGGAGGCTCACTTGGTTTTGCCAGCATGAACTTCCACTCAGTCCTGACAGATCTATTCGGTGCTTCCTTGATGTGCAGGCACCCGCATCAGGAGATCGTTGATCACTTTGATGCAAGAAGACATGGAGGTGGCATGGGTGTTTGGCTTGGTATCTGGACCTGGTGCTGGATCGGATCTCTTGGCCTCGGCTTTCTCATAGGTGCCTCTATCATCGACAAACATCCACCAGCCTGGGGGTTCTATATCAGCATTATGCTCATTGCAGTGGTACTGATCCTCAATGTGATATGCCCGGAGGTCCGTCGATCTCCCTTCCGGCGATCGGTGGCCGAGGTACGAACCGGAGAGGACGTTTCACGCAGGCTGGCTCGAGGAGAGATCATGATGCACCGAGTCAAGACAGGCCCCAAGTGGTGGGGTCAAGAAGTATATCATGGGATTCGTCTTTCTCTTGAAATGCTTGAACAGCCCGGCTTCACTGTCATGGCCCTTTATGTCGCGTGGATTTATGCACAGGTTGTGCTGATCATTATCTTGCTAGGCTCACTCACCTCTCGACTTTACCGCCTGAGATCGCCATACGTCGGCCTTCATGTGGCCGCAGTTACACTTGGAGCTTTGCTTGCAATTCCTTTTAAGAAAGCCAACATCTTCTCCAGATCGCGGCACCGGCAGGGCAATTCCAATCGCGAATCTCTAGACAAGAGGGTTGCTTGGTCATCACACCTCGTTCGCCGGGCCATCTTTACGGTTTCTTTACCTATAGGTGGCGCTTGCTATGCTGCTGTTTCTTCTGGGCCACCGATCAATGTAGGCGTACCCACTTTATTCGCCTTATGCATCGGGTTTCTATCTTGTCTTGCGGTCTCAGAATGCAACGGCTTGATCATGGAGACGTTTGATACTTCAGATCTGTCTCCAGGAATGGTTGGTCGACATCGTGACCCTTCTGGCCAAGACCAGCGAAGAACCAATTACTCTGCATTTCCAAGAGTTACCGCAGGATTTGCAATAATTCATTCGTTCGCGTTCATCCTTGCAGCTGGGTCGACTGCTCTAGGCGGCCACATCACACGAAAGCTCGGCCAGCAAGTTGCCACAAGTGTCGTGGCCGGCATACTCTTCCTGTTGACAGTCCTGTTGTTGCTTGTTCTCATTCGCTTCAAGAACGTCCTTATCATACCCCGCTCAAAGTCAGAGGAGATGGACAGATTATCTCAAGCCCGGCGACGGTCTACAAAGCGTCGCGCCTCCATGCCCAATGATCTGCGGGCTATGATGGAAGAGGATTATGCCTGGCGACCCGTCATGATTGGCAACCCGATTAGCAAGAGTCGTCGGATGAATGTGTTAGAACTCGGTAACATGACACGATGGCAGGATATTCGGAGGAGGAACAAGCTCATCGACACGGGCGCACATCTCAACCGCGATACGTTGTACCAGGGGCTAGATGCCCTGGACGCTGCACTCGAGAGCCACATCGATAACATGCGACGTGATGCTCATGGACTCTTCAAAAGAGGAAGCGTAAGAAAACACGGAAGCCGTCTCCGGCACAGCAATCAGAGCAGCGACCAGACACTTCAGGACATAGAACTGGACATGCTCGACCCTGTTGCTACCCCAAGTGAGCCGTCTCAGCCACGACACTTTGTCGAGAGGGAGTGCGTTCTAGGCCAGACGGTCAAGGAGGAGAACGAGGATGAAGCCCAAGCTAGCCCGAGTGGACATCGAAAGGATTGAGCTTTAGAAGGCATGAAGAGCAATGGGCGACATTAGGGCATGATGGCATGGAGTTATGAGCCTAGAATGAATGTCTATGAAATACAAGATTGTTTTTCCTCCTAACTCGTGTGCAACTCTGGTAAATATGCTTCCAGTCTATGGCTGATGCTGATGCTCATTACAGCAGTAAATACGTGGCTATTGATACAAGACGGTTTTCTAGTCAAAAAGGAAAAGGAAGAAAAAGGAACGCTTATGGTATGTCTCGACAGAAAATACCCACATAGTTATTTTCCTATTGCACGTTTAGGAACAAATCATCTCCTCGCCGTGCAGGCGTCAAAGTCGGTTTCCAGTGAGGCGAAGTAGGCAGACCTGGTGGAGTCAGGTCCTGGGCATCGCGACGCCACTTGGAAGCGGCGGCGGGCTCCGTGCCAATGGCCATGTTGTTGGCGCGGTCAGAACCGAGGCGCTTGGCGAGGAGCGAGTCCTGGTTTCTGGGGTGGGCAGATGGTGGGTTCATAGTAGGAGAAGGGCGGTAGTTTTGATATGGGGCGCGTGAAGGATGGATTTGAGAGTACTGTTGAGCTGAATGATGGTGCTGTTGGGCCGATTGGTATGCTGGGTTCCGTGGATAAGGCTGGTGACCTGGACGAGACTGGAAAGGCTGGTAGGCCTGAGTTTGTTGTTGGAAGGGCTGGTGGTGAGGTTGTCGTTGGAAATGTGGCAAAGGTTGTTGTTGCTGGAAAGACTGATACGACGGAGGCTGTCGCTGAGCGGATTGCCAGGCGGTCTGCTGTTGTTGAGGGGATGGTTGGTGCGATGGAGGTCGCTGAACAGGTTGCCAGGCGGTCTGCTGTTGTTGAGGAGTTGGCTGAAACGACGGAGGCCGTTGATATGGTCGGTAGGTCTGAGGTTGGGGTTGAGGGCCAGAGGCGGATCGACGATGCTGGGATGGTTGACGAGTGTTGAGAGGCTGAGGGTACGGTGGATCAAAGTAGTAAGGGGAGGATCGCATCTCACTTGGCCCCAGAGTCGGGGGATCTGCTAGTTCGTCTGGCTCGGGAGAGGGCTCGACTACGCGCATTGTCCGGGAACCTGTATTGTCGAGTCCTGCATTCGGAATCGGCTGGGGGGCTGCGGTAGAGGCAGTAGGAGGCTGCATCATCATTCCCAACGTCGGGCTGGGCTGTCCGGGAGGGTTGTATACGACTTGACGCGTAGGCGGAGGAGCAGCTCTTATGCTGATGCTGATGCTGTCGCTCTGTGTGGTCATCTGGCTCATGCGCCGAGGGTCTCGGGGCGGGATCTTGGGCTGTGCAGTACGGCCACGGGTTGACTGAGGAGACTCGACGACCGGTGAAAGGCTGACATTTTGCTCTTGCGACAGCGAGGGAACGCTGGAGGAATCTTCGGAGGAGGTTGTGATGATGGTGGCACTGCTGCTGCTGGAATTCTCGCGCGGCAGGGTTAGGTTTCGGGTCATGGAGCGCCGCATCGACATGTTCCGTCGTGGGTGCGACTGAGACGAGAAGAAGGGAGAAGGATACTGTGGGCGAGGGCCTGCAGGCTTCTCTTTCGGCTGGGTGCCCGCCGAGATGATCTCGGCTGGAGGAGCGAGTCCTCGAGCCTTGGTTTGGCCAGCACCAGCAAAAGACGAGTTGTGATCTTTGGGCGGCGGCTTTGGCGCGCCCTCTTGTGAGCCTTGTGAGCCTCGAGCAATCAGGGACGCACGTTTCGAATTACCAAGAACCCAGTTTCCGTACTGGTCAGCAACATAGTACGTGGTCGCCGAGATTGGCGTCGTCGGCGGCGGTCTCCAGACCTGCGTGTTATTGTTTGGAGACAGTGATGTTCGATCTTCCTCAAACTCGGTTACGTTGCTCTCGCGATTGTTAGTCGCAGGAGCTGCTCCCATGAGCTTGTTCGGCGCAGGAATCTGCAGCTTCGGGGGTGCAGGCGGCATTGGCCTGGTTCTTGTTGGCGAAGCTACAGGCGCAGGCGCCGCGAGCACTGGTGGCGGGAACTGCGAAACATATTCTTGGCCTGACGGTCCAGAATTATGTTGCTCGGTGTCCTCCCATTCTGGTTGAAGCAGAGGAGGGGACTTCTCTTTGTTGACCCTGAGAGGCAGGCCCGGGAGCATGGGCTTTGCCGGCAACAGCTTAGACATTCGTCTAAGGGGCGAGGGATGAGCGGTGCCGCGGCTCGAAGGAGGAGGCGACATGGCCAGACCAATGCTGTTGGGTTTGTAGCTCCTCCGGTTGTAAGCGGGCGGTGGAGGCGGCGGCGGAGCTGAGGGATCGAGGGTAGGACGCAGTTGATGGATCATCCAGGAGTTGTGTCCACTATCTCCAGAACGCTCGGGTTTGTAGCCCCAAGTGTCGCGCATGGGGAGGAAGCCAGTCTTGACTTGGGGATACCTCTTACGTCGGTAGTACCTCGCCAGCACAATGGCTCCGACTGCAACTCCAGCAGCAGCAAGCACACCGACTGAGATACCAGCAATTTGCTCCCTAGAGAGCTTATCCGAATCCTTCTTGTCGTCGTCTTTACTAGTGCCACCAGCGCCACCTGGCGCCTCAGTGGACGTGGTGACCTCTGTCTCTGTAGTAGATGTGGACGTAGATGTCACCAATGTAGAGATGGTGGTCGGTGGTTCGGTGATGAAGATGGGCTCCGAGGTAGAATCGGATGAGGTTGAGGTGACGGTAGAAGAATGCTCCTTGGTTGCCGATCGTCTAGTTGATCTTCCCGTCGTTTTGGTGGATAGCCCTGGTAGAGGGGGAGCCGACGATGTGTCAATCACCAATGTCGTTGGCAATGTTCGAGTAGTACTAGAAGTTCCGCCGCGCGACGCAGTCGTTGTCACCGAGGGAAAGGTAATGACTCCTCCTGAGGGGGCAAAGACAAGCGTCGCTGTGATGGTGCGGTGTGTAGGACTGATGGCATGCGGTCGCCCGTGGCACATATTGTATGCAGTCTCTATCACCGCATCTACGTTCTTGTAAGCCGTCATTCTGCGAGGTTCTCCATCATCTAAGACGTACCACTGGCATCATACTCGGAACAGTATCCGACCGACCGCTCAGCAGATATGCATTGCATTGCGCCCTCGCCCAGAGTGAAGCCTGTTGCGCCCATTCGAGAACACATGCAATCCAGAGTGAGCCCTCCAACACAGCCTGTCGAAGCATAGTTGACAGCGAGGAACGAGAGGAGACATTCCTCTGCGCAGCCGGGGATGAAGCTCGAGACTTCGCTCGGGATATTAGTTGCCAGCACGGCGGTCACGTAGAAGATTAACCATGGCGACACGAGGGAGAATGGCCTAATGGCCATTCTACAACTAAACATCTGAGTAGTAGTGTCAGCTCCGACTGATGGTTCAAGGAGCCCATCCATGCTACTCACCTATAGGGAAGGGTATCCTATTAAGTGAGATGGCCAGCATCTCAATGTATTCTATTCATGAGCAATCGTGACAAGGCAGAATAAGAGAGAGAAAGGAGATATCGAAAACCTAGGAAAAGCCTTGCGGAAGCGGACGACAGACGCAAAGCATCAAGAGACTGGGGAAAAGAGAAAGGAAATACGAAACACGTTCTCAGAGGAGCATTAGGAACAGGACAGGGAGACACCCAATATGAGGAGAATCACACAGCACTCTTGCCAGGCGCCCCCCCCGCAGAGTTCCGCGACAAGGCTCGAAAGGTCAGCGCTTGCTGGCCACCATGGCGTTGTAAGTTCTGCAAGCCTCCCTCAGCTCGAGCGTCTTCAAAGGTCACAGAGCCGCCCAGGTGGGCCGTCAGGTCCTGCAGCGCCCTGCCCTACTGACAACCTGCGTCATAATTGAAAAGGTTGGAGCCGATAAAGCTGCTGCTATTTTGAGGGGGTGCCCCATCGCTGCAAGGCT
This sequence comes from Fusarium buxicola, assembly GCA_014899095.1. Taxonomy (NCBI): domain Eukaryota; kingdom Fungi; phylum Ascomycota; class Sordariomycetes; order Hypocreales; family Nectriaceae; genus Fusarium; species Fusarium buxicola. Next base: position 22,551 of record JAAVUK010000323.1, read on the forward strand.
TGCAGCGTTGCAACGTCAACATCAGTCGAGCAGCCCGTCAAGGTCAGGCAGCCCGTCAAAGTCGGAGGGAGGCCCATGGCTGAGACCCACGATGTTCGCTGCGGCGGTTAGGGCCCGCGCTATGAGTGGCTGGGGCTTGCCCGTTCTTCCTAGGCGCCGCCGTTATAAACGCGGCAAGGTCCATCGGGCGCCAACGGCTGACAGCCAACCAGCCAGTTGGAAACAGATGTCATGGTCACGTGATAGGGCTCCGTCCAATCACGGACCTCGGCATAGGCCTCCAACAGAGGCCGCCTTGTGCAGATCCACGACCTCCAGATGTGACGACTTCGCCTAGTCTACGTCTTGGCCAGTTTCGGAGTCAGTTTACTAGGTGTGATGGACTTGCTCTCTCCGAAACTTCGCTTCCTAGACTTGTTCGAACTACGTCACGGTCATGTTCTGGCCGGCTGAAAGAACAAAGGTAAGACAGCACTCCACTCTGTACGTATCTCATTATCTCAGCTCATTGCGAGATCCTCGAGACAAGGTTGGGCTGTCCAAGCAATCAGAACCCCAGCCAAGGAAACGCACCCTTGTTTCAGTGACAAAATATGTACGGATACAGTAGAGATCTAGGTATCAATCAAGTAGCGGCCCGACCCACCCCATCCGAGCGCAAGGTGACCAACGAAGCTGGCTTCTGCTCCTCACAGCCAGAGAAAACGGGGATCGTCACATTTTGCGATACCTATGGTGTGGGCCTACTTTCGAGTCCCCAGGACCTGGATCCGCCCATGTCATACTCGGGTTACTAAGATGCTCACCTCGTAGTTTTCTGCATTTTTATTGTCTGTAAGCAAGACTGGCAGCGTTATAGTCTTCTTGCAAACTCGGATTCTCAGCTGGCAACTCGAGACTGAGCTCTGTTGGCCTTCATCAGTCATTTCAGCTGGGTAACACACAAATTCGTGTTGATGTTACATGATATCTTCGCATTAAAGATCTAGATTCTCTGCCATTTGAAAGCTCACCAGCCGTCATAAAGGTCTTTGATCCAGTGCCCATACGCAGCAGCATGAATATCAAAGGGAACCTCCGCCAGGATGAAGAATACGATGCTCAAGCCAAAATCAGGCAAAGGATGGACAGGGTTTCCCAGATGACAAGTATCAACAACAGCCTCAGACGCCGACGCCGACAGAACACCGACAATAGAACAGAAACACATGTCGGGATGTGAGGAGCTCAGGATGCCACGAACCCATCTCTTGCCTCCCTGGTCATCTCTTGTGAAGGAGAGGAGACGGCGTAAGTGTATGTGATCCCGCCCTCAATTCCAACCAAGCAAATGCTATGCAACAACCATGCAGCCTCCCTGAACCGCCGCCTCACATGGCCATTTCAGCCTGCAACTTCCGTAGCTCGGCTTCCTCGTCGTCTTCCTCCACTGCCTGCTTCTTGCCTGACACAGCTGTGGCATGTTAGTTAGGACACACAAAACACCATCTTGATCGGGGCACCTACGCTCTGTGTTCGCCGGCGTAGGCATCTTGTGTACCACATCTGACACGGGAACGCTGCCTGTCTTTAGCATCTGCTCGTCGAGCTGCTCTTGTTGTAGCTCATCCAGCTCATTCTCCAACTCCGTGTCATCGATGTAGTCGCCGATCGTAGCTCCAGTCATGGCGTTGACAATCTCCTCGCTCATTGCATTGTGCTCTCTCAATTGCTCCCTGTGTCATGGAATCAGCAAACAGTTCCGTCAAAAAGAAAAAGGGCGAGGTAAAGTCCGAAGAACGTACATTGTCTCATCCACCTTCTCTGGTGTAAGGTTTCCATGGATCTGTTTCATTGCCTGGCTGGCCTTCTCCATCGCCACCAGGGTCTCCCTGTTGATGTTGGCAGACTCGATCGCGTTAATTTGCTGCTCCAGTGTTCCGATCTGCGCAACGGTTTGCTCGAGCGAGTGCTCGTGTGTCTTCTTACGCCGCAAGGCCGCCTTGGCCGCTATTGTCTGGATCAGCATCTCTGCCCCGCATTATCCCGCTCATCCAGGTGGTCGCATACCGTTCTTGTTTGTGCTCACGTTCTTGCGAGCGACACCATCCTGCTCGTCGATCTGGCCCTGGAGATGCCTCTCGCGCTTCTGCAGCATGTCAAGCTGCGCGCGCAGCCCGAGAATCGCATTCTTGGGAGTGTCCTTGCGCTTCTGCGCCGCCGCGCCGCCAAACCAGCCCCACATATCTGCGGTTGCTGGTTTCCAAGGGTTACGGGTGGGAGGAGGATGAAGGAGGAGGACGAGGAGCAGATGTCCTATTCCTCTGAAGAGCCGGCTTCGTCTTGTGTCGTCGACCCGGAAAATAGCGTAACAGGCCTCGACGCAGACCGAGATAGTGGGGTCAGGCTGAGAGACGGTTCCTAGGGCAGAGGCCGTGCAGTTTGCCAGAGATATAACAGACGCACACAAACTCGGCAGAGTCGAGGTCTTTCGTGCGCCGTTTCGCTCGTTATCTTCGTCGTCAGCGTCGTCGTCGTCGTCCTTGGTGTTGGTGTTGGGTGCTTGACAAGGTTGGAAAGGCAGCCTGCGGGACTCTTATCGTTGCCTGTGTCGGTTCGCGGGACGATGACGGCACTCTTTGGGTTGAGCAATGTTAGCCGTGGTTTACCAGAATAGCGGGTCATTTTAACCACTTGACACGGGTCATCATGTGACGCAATATTCACATGGTCAACCGGAATGGGAAGTTTTGATTCGCCCGCGCATTCCAGGGTCACGCGAACCAAACTTGAAGTTTTTCCCATCCACAATGCGTTAGTACTGGAATTCCAAGACCAGCCGGTTTTTCTTTTTTCTTTTTTTCTTTCCTTTTTTTTCTTTCCCTTCTTATTTGTAATTCTACCGAGGGCTATTAGAGAGTATCTGTCATACTCGACAACACATAGGAAGACTATTAAAGGCCACCGAGATAACCCTCCACAAATCCAAATCTACGACTTAAGATGGTGTATAAAGTAGATATCCCAGCACTGGGGTGCACGTCTGTTTTCCCGAGGGAGCTTCGTGTTCATCTTAAACTTTGATGCCATTGTCCGGATTGGGATGTGTGCTTCATGTAGAAAAAACCGAACGTGTACTTTACTTCCTCCAACTTTAAGTTGTTCGTGGACAAGATATATATAGAGCGAGAACTTCGCTGGTACGTTTGTTTCCCACTTGGGGTTCCTTCGCGTAAGGCGAAACTTCTCACGTCTTCGTTACTCATTACTCTCCTCACTCTTTACCGCATTTCGTATGATGGACGCCCAAGAAACCGTACACATGCAAGACTGGCAGCAGGACGGGCTGGGAAAAGGGCTGGAAATCTTGCGATATCTTTTCCAGTACCTATTGATACTTCCTTCTTACACGTAACCTATCTTATACTGATCATCCTTAGTCGTATATATCTATCTTTCCCCTACATATTTCTTTTCATCCTTCTCGCTGCCATTTATCAAGATCACACCGCGCCCCTGGGCATGATATGCCAGCTGCTCGTGGGTGCTCTGGCGTCTGCCCTGGTAGATCAAGGAGATGTGACGCAGGCAGAGATGATGGTACAGGCAGATATCTAGAATCGCGAGATGCAAGGGGTGCGTATGCAACCTAGGGGACCAGAGCCTTGGCTACCCTTCAGAGTGGAGGTAGACAACTACGCGGCCCCTCTGTTTTACTGGGATATTGGACTCTTCGTCTAACAAGAGAATTTCCACTGCAAATATGCACTGTTTGGTCCGTCGAGCTACTCGATGGGCATGCCGGGACTGTTCACATATAGAACAGGAAATTGTGTGAAGTGGTTTAAAGGATCAAGGTAGCTTGCCCTTGTCAATATACAATTATATCCTGTTCTCTATTTACACATCTCGCTCTAAACTCCGTCAGCCCACATCCACCAGGGCTCACCAAACCTCTATCAGCAAGCACATCACTGCTGGGACCGCAACCCAATTCATTCCCCAACTCGGCAGTAAACAACCAGCATTCACATATTACAGAAAAGCGTCGGGCTCGCTTTCTGGCCCAACCCCTCCGGAAAATCCCATAGCGCCAACACGACCGTATTAAAGACACGACAGGTCGGGTCAAAATGGAGAGTAATAAGTCACTTGGAGAATGATATGTTGTTTTGTTGCGCGCGCCAGGCTCAGCTCGAAGTTCGATATCGAAGCCGGCTGGATGAAAATTGGAAACGTTAACAAGCGTAACGTCATGGTTCCACGTATAACGTTGTAGGTGAGCGAAGCACCAGTCTTCTCGGGAGGTTGGGGCGCAATAATCCACTTGTAACTGCGCCGTCTGTCCAAGTCTTTTATTTGTTCCCGCCCTCTTCTCTGGTGTCGAAGTGCCAGACGATGTAGTTGGGAAGTCCGATGACCTCGTATCCAGCTCGTTTAGCCATCTTCGCAAAGCCTTCGGTTTCAGCCTGGTTTTCGAAGGCATAGGCTGGGAAGTTGATACCTAGGGGAGCATATTAGTTCCGTCTTCACGGCCCAGGTCTCTGTGATCACGAACCAGATCGATGGACATCAGCCTTGACGAGGATGTTGACGCCACCAATGCCATCGAGTTGAACCTCGACGTCCTTGTTCTCGCGCCAATCTCCCATCTTGGCCATGTATTGGCGTCCCGTGTCAAACTCTTTATAACCTATTACACACGTATGCCGTTAGGATATCTCGGGTTATGGGAAAGTCGGTTGTACTGACCCTCGACAATGACAGTATCTTTCGGCAGGCTGTTGGCGAGTTTGCGGCCCTTGTCCGATTCAATCCAGGAGTTGTAGTCGACTTTTCATGGGTGTAAGTATTCGTCGAACATCATTTGGCTTGGATTTACATTACTCACAACGACCCTCAATATCAACGCCCTTCTCGAACCTATGGAACCAAATGTCTTGAGAATGTTAGCTTCTGCTTTTAGAGCAATCGGCTTAACCCAAACTCACTGGGAACAAGAACGTCTCTGTCATGGGCAATGAAGTCTTCAATGATTCGCCTCGGGGCCTGTTCGATGTCGACATCACGCCAATACACCCAGGAGTGCTCAGGCTTCAGAGCAGTGGCTAATAGATAGTTCCTGGCTTTGGCCATAGCTTTGCGACGCGGGGCCTGAACCGCAAATCCATGCCTCTGTTCTGCGTCTTGGCTAAGATGGAAGTGAAAGTTCTTCTCGACAACCGTAATGCTGTTGAACGGAACTTCGTCTTTCCGCTTTTGGAGATGATCCAGTTCGGAGGCTAGGACAGCCAGAGTATCGTCTTTCGAGTCAGAGATCAAGAAGGCGAGGTCGATCAGACGATGCGGATAGGTGAGCTCGGCGATGAGCTTGAAGTAGTTCGCGAGGAAAGGAGCAGCGTCTTTTAACGGGGTCAGGATCAGTATCCGTTCGTTCTTGACGATCGCTTGAGGGCTTGAGGTTATAGGGTTCAGATCGATATGTTGGATCGAGGGAGATTCGACTTTGAGCGGCTTATGATGGTTGAAGACAACGGGCGTTTGCATATGAGCATTCCATACAGCATGTTCGTTCGGTGTCATCTCCATGGGAGACTTATTCGGGCCCCAACAGCGTACACTGGACCGGGGTCAGTCAAATAATTATGTCACAACTCTTGCCAGAAGATGACCATACTCTTGCGGTCCTGGAGGTGTTCCGCGAACACTACGGTATAATAGCACTATGATGCCAGTTAAACCTATCAGGAAAAGCAGACGCGATCGTGTCAGGTTGCTGCGCAGTACCCTGCTTTGGGGCATCTGAGCCTTTGCGGCTTTCCAGTTGAATCCACCGTGTGGAAGAAGCATGTCGAATGCTTCGGGTGGACCGTCGTCAACACCCTATCGTCAAAATTGAATCGTCCGTCGTGGGTATGGTCCAAATGTCGTCGCTGTCGTCGCGATCGTCGTCGTCAGCCACGTGGGGGCCGATGCTCTGGTATCCCTTAGTCGTGACCGGTGTCGCAGTAGCTTTGACAACCGCCGTCGCCTTCGAATGTCAGAGGCACGAGAGATATCGAGCGTTCTCTCTGTCTCTTTTGCGTGGGCAGGTATGGCCCTGGTATACCTCCAGACAGGGGTTTGCTGGCCGCTTCAAGGATGAGGTCGTCGCAAAAGGGATCTAGCGTGTCTAAGGTAGAGTGGCTCGAAAATCAACAATACGTATCGCGTTGATGAAAGTTCGCAGCGAGACCGGAAACGAGTGTGCAGCGGCTCTCGATGGTCAATTGGAGGAGACAACAAGACCAGGTCGGGAGAAGTCAGAGCGGATGAGAACACAATGGAGCCAGGTCAAAAATGCATTACATTATCAACATTGCGACAGCTCAGCACTTCCCGTCAGGATACCAAAAAAAAAAAGCCTAGATTCTCGTTGGCTAAACAAGGTCACACAGCCCAGGGCCCCGAAACGATGCAGGGCCTCTCCCCCACTGTCCTCGTTTTCTCGGGCGCTCCACGGGCCCCGCTACCCGGTGTCCTTCAGCCGCTTTAGCGGCAGGTAGCCCCTATAACAAACCAAAAACCAGACAAGTGTCGCCGGACGAGGGACGACATCCATCCACCTGCATAGATCTCTCCAGTTACATGCCCCAGGTTTCTTACCCTAAAGAGTGCAATTGCCTGACATCAATATGTGGTTTTATAATCGAGCATCTCTAGTTTCACTTCTAGTTTCTCGAGGCTATAGATCTGATTATTTGTTGCGGTTTTCATTGTCCCGGAACCCTGCCAGGCTCGGTTGAGCCATGTTGTCACACTATCCGTAACCACAGCAGCCATACATGCTGTTCCAATGATAGAGTCGTGAAGCACGTCACGACAAAACCATTAACCCGAATAACCTAAAAACATACACTCATCACGGAGTGGCATGTTACTAAAGTGCGATTAACGGTAGAGCATTGTATTCACGAACCAATAATTATCCACGACGTTGGGTGATCGTATTGAGGTGAGCTTTTGGAACCTGGACGAGAGACAGCAGCACACCCCAGAGTCGTCCGACAGTGGAGGTTTGCCTAACCCGCCGAGTGACCAATAATATTACAGTATGTATATCTTCAAAGTAACCTGTAGCCGTCCATGTTGGAATAATAGTTACCGCGCTGGTCAACTTAAAACGACCTTAATACTCCGTACGCGCTGAATAAAAGTCAGCTAAAGCCTAGTAGCACTTGAAGGAAGAGCTTCTCCTTTAAAAATGTCACCTGGTTATAAGTATTTCAACAAAGATAACAACTAAGGCGAGGCTTTATATTGTACCACGGTTGGAATAATATTGGTTCTCAGTGACCGGCTACGAAGTTGTTTGATGGCATGCTGTCCCGCAATGATGACAAAGCGACAATACATCTCTATCCTCTGACGTCGTCGGTTCCGGGTCAGCCACTGATCAACGCATTGGGTGCACCGCCGTACCCCCATCATCAGTGTGAACATTGTTTATTCATCAAGACTTCGGCCTCACCAGGAAAGAAGATACTCGAGGGAATTCACGGAAAACACCTGTCGCGCAACACATGGTAAACCCGAGGACAGCCTGGTAACTCACGTAAACCAGAATCTCAAATGCGCCCCGCGCTTCTACGATATCATCACCTCCTATACCTCTGTCGATTCACAACGCCCCTGAGGGCGCTCAGTACCAAGGCAAACTTCATAACGTCAAGCACAATGGTCGCGACAAGGCGCTCTTCGCACCTCAGCACACAATCTGCGCACAGGCTCGAAGCAGCCAGTGAACCGACACCTCAACCGAATGGCCGGAAGCGTAAGACACCCGCCATCAACGATGAGCCTGCGGTGCCCTCAACACCCCCAAGGAAGCGCGCGCAAGGGAAACCGGCAACTCCAGCAGCTGTGCCGCCACTGACACCAACACCTACTGCAGCCGGACTCTTCGCCGAGTCCACCAATTCTACCAAGAAGCCTCGCAACGCGGCCGTCACCAGGCTCGCCGACCCGAGGTTGACGAATGCGCCGCTGTTGTCGCCGGAGACGTCACGACTAGTTGCATCACGGGATATTGAATCGGTGTCGCCCACCAAGGCGCCCCAGGCCAGGACGACGACCGAGAATCTGCTCCAAGAAGCATGCGATTATCTCATCCAGGTTGATGTGCGCATGAAGCCCCTGATCGAGAACCACCACTGTCGAGTCTTCTCACCAGAGGGATTGGCAGAGAAGATCGATCCATTCGAGAGCATTTCAAGTGGCATCATCAGCCAGCAAGTATCGGGAGCGGCGGCCAAGTCGATCAAAGCCAAGTTCCTAGCCTTGTTTGAGGAAAAGCCGGGGGCACGATTTCCGCACCCGTCCCAGGTCGTCGCAAAGTCTATCGAGGAGCTTCGCACGGCAGGACTTTCGCAACGTAAAGCAGAGTACATCAAAGGCCTTGCCGAAAAATTCGCCGGCGGAGAGCTAAGTGCCCAGATGCTTTGTGACGCCTCGGACGACGAGGTCATGAAGAAGCTGATCGCTGTACGCGGCCTTGGTAAATGGTCTGTCGAAATGTTTGCGTGCTTTGGGCTTAAGCGGATGGACGTCTTTTCGCTTGGCGATCTGGGAGTTCAAAGAGGCATGGCCGCATTCGTTGGTCGTGACATTGCCAAGCTCAAGTCCAAAGGCGGCAAATGGAAGTACATGTCAGAACAGGACATGATTGAGCTGTCGGATAAGTTCGCGCCGTATCGAAGCCTCTTCATGTGGTACATGTGGCGCGTCGAGGAGACGGACATCAGCACGCTGGAATAGCCTCACTTGGCCCCGGTTGCCGGGTCGGCGTCTGTTTGTTATCTGTGCGTATGCTCTTTAGAGAAAGGATATTTCATCAACGATGCAGTTTGTCGGATCCGTTTCCGCGTTACCCATTCTGGTAGCGCGAAGTGGTGATGTCATGTCACAGAGTTCATCAATAGTTTATGGACGATTGGATGCGCTGGAGCGAATCGTAGGCGCCTGATGATCTTCAGGAGTTTTGCTCCCAACTGCGACGACCCACCCTTGTGCCGTCCAAGCTCGTCTCGAATAGCGCGGGATATGCGCATCGAAGGACCACAGCAATCAATGGTAATTGGCTTGAGACAAGGACATGATTGAAGGAGTAGGTTCATTCCCTGCTCATCAACGACATGGAAATGGTTGCGCCACAGAACGACGAAAGGACGACGCCCTTGCCGAGTGCCGCACGGGCATGGGTACGTGTTCAAGTTTGAGCTGCTTTGCTCCCAGATACATTCACGGGCTCAATGACACAGCCCAAAGTCTCTTGTAGGGAGAAATCCTTGTTTGCCCTCCTCCACTGCATCGTCACTTGGCATCTGGAAGCAGGAAGTGGGACGTTGCTTGGCGAGCGAAGCTGCAGGCCAGGCCGCCTCAATGTGGCGAGCGCGACGCGTCAGCGGGACGGAATGGAGGCTTGCGCCGCAGGCTTGCGATGGCGGACGATTCAACCGAGTAACGGGGACAAGCGCAGGCACAAGCTCAGAAAAAGCGCCGCATCCATTCCAGCAGATTATTGGGCCACCATACTGTAGGTAGTCACTACAGTATGTATGAATGCCCGACGAATAAGCCGAATGGTTGGCATTATTCATTGAGTTGCAAAACGTTGAAACTCTTCCTGATGTTATGCTTTCTCATGTCGCTTCAATTCCTTGGAAGCTGATTGCGTAGATACATACATAGGTGCTCCATGATGATAGAGGGATGGATGTCAAGCTTTTGTCCCTTGCAGCTGAGCCAGAAGTGAATTTTTGATTAGGGGGTGGTGCGAAGAGGGCGTACATGTAGCAGCACATCTATCCGCGGCAGTAATATACGTATTCCCCAATCCGTTGGAATGACGGTTATCCACTGGAATACGGAGTACTCCGTTCAGAGTTCCCGGCGTTGGTTTGGGGCTGCTCACCAAGATTGTGATACCTGAACAGATCGACTGATCAGCCAAGACGAGCCTTGAACTTGAAGCACGTGGTGATCGAAATACTTTTGTCAGGAGGTTTTGTTATCCGAGCCGTGTAGGGCGTCGGCAACAGGGGGAACGAAGGGATCAGACCCCTCGATGGTAAGGGGGAGAAAATGATGATAGTGTTTGGTTCATTTTTTTGCTGCCGGAGCTCCCGGAGGGGCCATCGGTCGAGTGTGTTGCTTCGTATGGTGCCTATGCATCCATTGTTGTGTGAATTCGATGCCTGGCACGTTCCGACTCTCCGCATGCTACCAGCCAGTCAGAGACAAAATTGATCCTCCAAGGCCTGGACTTGCGGTGGCATTGATGAGACTACTGTATCGTGCTTGTTGGCATCTTGGCCTTTTCGCCTTCCAATGAATTAGTTATCTGTGTCATGGAGATGATGACGTTTTGATGAAAGAATGCGAGGTGAAACGAGGCCTGTCCGGGAGACGTGCACCGTTGTGGCGCGCGGACATGGACGAGACAAGACGGATGGAGGCAAATTGCCCTGACCGGGGCCTTGAGGGAAAGTAGTGCATCCGTCTCTATGATAGCGTGTGCACTTTGGGCTGCCTCCAATTCGAACGAAAAGTGACTTGTGAAGTCGCCAGCCAACAGGTATTTCGTTAACGCACTGCGACCTAGCTTCCGGGGGAGAATCAACGAGAATCCCTGCTAGTATAAGGAGAAAGCGGAGCTCCTCTGAAGCATCAACAGCTGAAATGGGGAGCAAATCTCGCCTGGGTGCGAGGATGCGATGAGATCGGGGGCACAAAGTTGAGTTTGTCCCTAATCTGGGACAAGCTGGCCCGGGAGCATACGATAGTGACTCTTTAAGATAAGGTAGTGAGAATCCTCTCGGAGTGGATAATGTCTCCAACACCACTGAGCTGATGTTGACTCAGAAGCCGCACTTTGATAGACAGGTACCCAACAGCACGGCGGGCGTGGCTGCAACGGCTGCAGTACCTTATTGGCCCCCACTCTAACGCGCATCTTGTGGTAAAAGTCAATCAATGTGTTGATAGCTGCGTCCTGTCGATTCCATGTTGTTTATACAGTACGTACTAGTATACGTATGTGGTTGTTGTTGGCCGAGCGGTGTTGCAACGTGTTGTCATTACTACAGTACATCGTCGCTGCTTGTTTGTGAGGTGCCCTTTGCTTGCGTCAGTAGCAATCCCTCTATAGGTATCCGTACAGCGTATCGGACCAGATATTTCCAAGGGTACAAAGCAAGCAAACCCCTTCTCCCTCCAAAAGCAGGCTTGGAAAAACTCAACGGTGGACGGGAAAGAAATTTGGTGGTGAGTGACTCGAGGATGATGCCCGGAGAATGGATGGTAGTTGTAGTGGGCCGTGGGCAATGTCTCTGATCCATTTAGCGGGAAATGAGTGCATGGCAGGGAGCAGTGTCCCCGAAAAACGCCCACATTTCTACACTTGGCCATCCCCCGTCGCACCCGTTCGCACGTTGGCCTCCCTAGCTTCGCAACTCGGCATGTCTGAGTGCCCCTGGACAATGGACCCAAACTGGCGTGTTGGTGCCCTGCTTTGCCATTTCAGTGGGTGGATGGATGGAACCCACCCCTGCCGGTCTGGCGTATCCCTCCCATTTCTTCCATGCAGACCTGGACGACGCCGGATTTCCACCGTGCAGGAGCTTTCTCTCTCTTGGCTCTCCATCTCTCATCTCATCTCATCTCTCCTCCTCTTTTTCTTTCTCCCCGTTGTCGACCTCTTCCTTCCTCTCGTTGTCGGTCTCGTCTCGTCCACTTTTCTCTTCACGCCGCTCGTTACGCCAGGACTATTGTGACCTCTCGTCTTTAGCCCGATTTTATCTACCTACCTTACCTAGTTCGAAGAATAATCCTTTGCTGCTCGCTGCTGCATCTCCGTCCTTCACCCACCGAGAAACCACGACGATTCCAAGAATCAAGGAAGAAAGAAAAATCAAGAAACAGACAGGAACTATTCTCGTTACAAATTAGGTACGTGCGAAATAAGGACGTACGCTCGAGTCGCTCGGCCGACTGCCCGCCGAGGCGCGTGTTGATTTAGCTTGTGCTGGGTTTCCATTCGTGCTTTGACACCTGGGCCTACTTGCCGTCTGCTTTCTTTCCCATCCATCTACAAGCTCTTATCTTTACATCCTTCACAAAACCCTCCTTCCTCCTCCTCCCTCATTGTCTCGGCGTCTTGGCTACTTCTTTCTTACGGATTGGCTTGTTCGCGTCTCCCTCTCTCCCCTTCTCATCAATCCAGTGTACAGGTCGGTTGCTCCTGGCTCTCCCAATTTCCTCCCTCCAAAAAGGGGCATCACCACCTCCAGAACACCCTCTTTCACCCGCAAAGATAGCTCTCTGCATCATCTTTTGCGGCGTCTCCAACTCGAGGCGTCCATCATAGTCTTAGATACCGCACAGTTTCCGCTTGCAGTCTCACACACTCTTACTTCGGTTCACCTCGAGACTCGCTCGTCTCTCGACCACAATAGCTAATTCTTTGCTCCTCTAGACCATCATGCACTCCGTCAAGGTACTCTCCGCCATTGTTGCTCTTGGTGCCACTGCAGTTTCCGGTATGCTCGTATCAACGTCCCCCAGTCATCGCTTGGCTGACATCTTATAACTACAGCTGCTGCCACTTGCACCAAAGATGTAAAGGTCACCCAAGCCACCCCTGTCATCGATTGCAAGGTCATCGACGCCAATATTATCATCGATAAGAGCGTCGAGGGCGAGGTGGTCATCAGCGGACCCGAGAGGATCACGGGCGACTTTACTGCCAAGGGTGCTTCAAAGCTGCTCTCCATTTCGAGTACATCCATCACAACCATTGATGGCAAGTTCGAGCTAAACAACCTCGAGGCCCTCAACAACCTCCAGATGTCTGCTTTGAAGAAACTCAACGAGCTTTCGTTTATCAAGCTCCCTCGTCTCGGTCAATTGAACTTCGGTACGGAGGGTGTCACTAAGATCAGCAGCATCCGCATCACCGATACCTTCATCAGCGACCTGAGCGGTCTGAGCGTCGCCACCGTCGATAGCTTCCAGATTGACAACAACCGAAAGATGACCAGCTACAACTCTGATCTTGTCAACATCACCGAGAAACTTTACATATTTGACAACGGTAACAACATGGAGATTACTATGGAGAAGCTGCAACTCGCAGCCGAGATCCAGATTTCCAGCGCCAAGAGCTTCAAGGTTCCCGCCCTCGAGGAGGTCACCAAGAGTCTCAAGTTGAACTCGAACCCTGAGCTCAAGTCTTTCTCGGCTCCTAACCTGACTAAGGTTGCCGAGACTCTTTCGCTCGTTGATATGAACAAGCTTGCCAACATCTCCTTCCCCCTGCTGAAATCTATTGGTGGTGGTTTCACCGTCGAGAACAACACCAAGCTCGAGGCTCTTGATGATTTCCCTAAGCTGGAGAAGGTCAACGGCGGTATCAGTCTGCGCGGCAGCTTTGAGAAGTACGAAAACCTTCGATATCTGGAATTGAAAATTGGCTGACATGCAATGCACAGGGTCAAGCTTCCTAAGCTCTCTGAGGTTCACGGTGCTGCCATCGTTACATCTACCACCGACATCAAGGACTTCTGCAAGTTCTTCGATGACCTCAAGAAGGATGGCAAGATCGATGGTGAAAAGAAATGTTCCTATAACAACAAGAAGGCCAACCAGGGTGGTGAGGGTGGCGACACCAGCACCGATGGCGGCTCTTCTAGTGGCAGCACCGATAAGGAGGATGCCGCTGGTATCATGAGCGTCAACATGGCCGTTCTGGCTCTTGCTGGTGTTGCTGCTGTGGCTCAGCTTTTCTAAGGGGATAGGCGAGGCAAAATGATTTGGTTCTGGCGTCGCTTTGTACTCTCATGTTCCTCGTCTTTTCTCTCGGACATATTGTGTTTTGTCATCCTTCGTGAGGCTTATGATGCTTTTCACGGGGGCAGCAACTGCGTGCAAAGGATAACCCTATTAGAGCTTAATAATTGATTGTATCTGGACTGAACCGCCTGTCAAGACCTCTGTATGCTATTCTGTTGACTTTGCTAATGTCGTTCTCCGGGTTGCTGTGAGCCCGTTTCTTAGCGTCCACCTTGGCATCCTCCACTGGCATTACAAGGAGTATAATTGATACAGCTTGATGCTACCGAATAGGTGTCCGTAAAAAAACAATTCTTAAAAATTAGTTCGGTTTAAGCTAATCTCGCTGTCACATCTTGTCAATCTTCATTTCAATGCACTCTAGAGCCTGCAAAGACTTTGGGTATCATTTTCTATGCCTGCTGCTGACCCGTGGCTACGCCGTTTATGCTGCCACCGCTCTCCGAGCCACCAGTCCATGCCAGACATATATTCTCTAATCGTACAATCCCTTCTCAAATTTCTCGATGTCGTAGAATCTGGGCACAATGACGTTGCCGTTGAATACACGTCCATCTAATTCGTTCACAGCCTATGATATGCCATTCATTAGTCGACTGTGGATGATAGCCCAAGGACTGGAAATATTTACTCTAAGCGCAGAAACTTGGTTTGTAAACTTGATAAAGACCCTGCGGCTGTTTTGGTCAATGTATAGCCTCTCTACGCGTCCATACTGTATCATTGTTAGCTCTCATACAATTTTGAGATGGGTTGGACTTTTCATACCTTCTCTCCACATTCCTCTCCAATCTCTTGCCCCAGACCTCCGGCAATCTCCTCCTGGAGATTAGGCATGTTCTCGAGCATGTTCTGCAGCATGATCACGTCGCTCATGATGCCGAACTTGCCCGTACTCTCCACCTTGCGCTTGCCGCCGACGATCTTGCCCTTGCTACCGGGCTCAGCCCAGCCGCCGCCATCTGCATCGGCCTTCTTCCGCCGCTTTTCGACTTGGACACTAAGAGGGTTGATGATTCCTGATTCATCGGCGCCAAGGCCGATGCCCTTTGTCCAACCATACTTGCTCATTAAGCGGTGCGCAAAGCCAGACTGACCGGGTCGACTTGATCGAGGCTGAGAATCGTCTTCAGTGTCCGGAGCGGAACCGCCGCCGAGGGCCGGAGGTGGAGAGTACGCCTCGTCTTCGTCCTTATCCTTCGATTCTACGGGTTGCGTGTATCGTACAGGGGCGCGCGATATTGTAGCAGAGTCGGAAGCAGAAGGGGGCGAAGGGGGTGGTGCAGGAGCGGGTTGAGTGACCTGTCCTTGAAATAAAGTTGATCGGCGAGCAAAGGCGTCGTCTCCCGTTGCTTCGTCCGGAGGAGGGGCTAGAGGCGATCGAGGTGGTGGAGGAACAAAGGCGTATGAGGGAGGTGGAGCGAATTGGTCTAAACCCGGGTTAAGCATAGACACAGTGAGACTTCCTGGAACGAACTTACTCGAGGCGACAGGTCTGATGTCCTCTTCTTCATCGTCCGAAAGATCGCTCTCGTCGCGTTTCCTTCGATGCCTGTAAAGCAAGGCTTTCCATTCTCTCACCTCTTGCACTTTCTCATCACTGTGCAAGTATTCTTGCACATTTGTTGGTCGCGATGGGTCATAAATGTCGTCCCAATTGGTCTCAACTTCAGCTTGCTGTTGCTTCTTCTTCTTCTTGCGCCCACCGCGCTGGCGCTTCTCGCCTGAACCATACAACCACTCGTCCTCCTCAGTCGCTGCCCAGTCTGCAAGCGTACTCTTTGATTGCGCGGGAGCAGGAGGAGCGGCGGCGGCAGCCTGCTTGGGCGCTGAGGGTTTGGGAAATGCGGCCTTTGGCTTGGCCTGCTTTACTTGGGGACGACGGATAGGCTGGAAACGGAGGGCGGGGTCGACGGCCTTTTTAACAGCAGTTTCGGTGGAACTGTTTTCTGATTGATTGTAGATGACGGGTGCTGAAGAGATGGTGGCAGAGGCGGAAGAGGCGTCGTTGGGATCGAGGAGGTTTTCGTATAAGGACAACCCTCCTCGAGGAGGCGGCGGCGGCGGCGGAGGAGCTGCCATGGTTGTAAGGTTGGGGGCAGTAGCCTCTTTTGCAAGTGATGAGCTGATCTTTTGATATCGAGTTGTTTGCTGTAGCGCACTGATACAATGCAAAGCTCACGAAGCAAGTATGCCAATAGCAGGAAAAAGCTGAAGCTCCCTTCGTAGCTGTTGTGCAAGGTCGAGGTGTTGTGGCTGAGAGGACGGGATGCGCCGGGTAAATGGCGGAAGCATGCCGCGCGCGCCCCTGCGCCCTTGCAGCTGGGGAAGCTGGCAGGGCACTGCTGGGCTGGTGGCTGTGGCTGGCTGCAAGTGCCCCTCCAATGAATTGGACCCCGCCAAAACTTCTGAGAAGCTTCCAGCTCGTGGTGACAAGCATAAGGTTAGGTTTGTTTACGTCTGATTTCTGCCTTTAATCTTTCACCTTGCCTAGATACCTATCTTTCTCCGAGTCACCCGCCCTGGCTCTCGTTCTTACAAAGAGCAGCGGCCATTTCTCAGAGCTCGCACTGTTGTAATCTTTGTCAGTTTTACTCGGTCGTAGCGCCAGCTGCAGAAGCGCTTAGACTCCGGTTTTAAAGTGAAAATCGTCACCTGTCCCTACCACCGCTCACCCCCACCGTACCGACCTCCCTCCTCCATCTCGCGACCGACGAAATATCCTTTCACAGCAAATCGCCCACCATGGCTGATCTCGCGAGTCGTATTACGAACCCCAACGAGGAGGTCGTCACAGATACTCCCGCCGAAGCTGCTCCTGCTCCCGCTCCCGCCCCCGTGGAGGAGGTTGGCCAGGCCGACGGCAATGTCGAACCTCTAGGTGGCTCCGGCCTTCACGAGCCTGAATGGGACGTTGAAGTCTCCCTGAGCGAGCTCCAGAATAACGAGGCCACGCCTTTCCACTCCGCTACTACCTGGCAGGATCTAGGCCTGTAGGTAGATGTACGAAACTGACATGCAACTCGCGCTGACTCGTTCATTCTAGCCCTGAGGATATCCTCAAAGGTCTCCTCGCTCTCAACTTCCTGAAGCCTTCCAAGGTCCAGGGCAAGTCCCTTCCCTTGATGCTCAGCAACCCCTCACGAAACATGCTGGCGCAGTCTCAGTCTGGTACTGGCAAAACAGCCGCCTTCGTCACCGCGATATTGTCACGGGTCGACTTTACCAAGCCTGATCAGCCCCAGGCCCTGGCTCTTGCGCCTAGTCGTGAGCTTGCGCGCCAAATCGAGGGAGTCGTTAATGCCATTGGACGTTTTATTGAGAAACTCAAGGTTGCCGCTGCTATTCCCGGTGCCTTGCCCCGCGGAGAACCTGTCCGTGCCAGTGTCATCGTTGGGACTCCTGGCACAGTAATGGACATCATTCGCCGCAGACAGCTTGATGTCTCGCAACTTCAAGTCCTCGTCCTCGACGAAGCCGACAACATGCTGGACCAGCAAGGACTTGGCGATCAGTGCCTGAGAGTCAAGAAGTAAGACCTCATGACGCAGGCGATTGGTAATTGAAGTGCTAATAAGTTCACAGCATGCTGCCCAAGGAAATTCAAGTCCTCCTCTTTTCTGCTACTTTCCCCGAGAACGTGATGAAATACGCTGGCAAGTTTGCACCCAACGCTCACAGTCTCAAGCTGCAGCGCAGCGAACTCACTGTCAAGGGCATCTCTCAGATGTTCATTGACTGCCCCGACAACAACACCAAGTATGAAATCCTTTGCAAGCTGTACGGCCTAATGACCATTGGCCAGTCCGTCATTTTCGTCAAGGTAAGCAAAAATCATTGCACTCCTACTCGCACACCCTAACATGATGATAGACCCGAGAGAGTGCCAACGAGATTCAACGACGTATGGTTGCGGATGGCCACAAAGTCTCTGCTCTTCATGCTGCCTTTGATGGTGGTGAGCGAGATGACCTGCTGTCCAAGTTCCGCCAGGGCGAGAACAAGGTCCTCATCACTACCAACGTCTTGGCCCGTGGTATCGATGTTTCTAGTGTGTCCATGGTCATCAACTACGACATTCCCATGAAGGGACGGGGTGATAGCGAGCCCGATGCCGAGACATATTTGCACCGCATTGGTCGAACTGGCCGATTTGGCCGTGTTGGTGTTAGTATCAGTTTCGTCTACGACAAGAAGAGTTTCGAGGCCTTGAGCAAAATCGCCGAGAACTACGGCATTGACCTGGTTCATTTGGACACTGAAGACTGGGATGAGGCCGAGGAACGTGTCAAGGAGGTCATCAAGAAGAACAGAGCGCAGGCTTCCTACGCGCCCAGTGCGACTGAGCCTCAGGCTCCTGCGGCTGCTTAGGAGTGGCCCGCGTATGGGATGCATTACGGAATGCACAATGAGATGGAACACATTACGATGAATCTCAATGGGATGGTTCACAACGGGATGAACCAGGATGGAATGGCTCATCACGGCATGAATCATAATGAGATGGTTCACAACGGCATCAATCAAAATGGAATGATTCGCTGATTCAGGACGGGATATATCGAGTGATAATCT